>JANRGW010021666.1:0-10115 GCA_024733675.1 Psilopsiagon aymara
AGGAGCAGAGGGAAGAAAAAGGGGGAAGTGAGTGAACAAACTGCGTGGCTGATTTATGGCTTAAACCACGACAAGTTGAAACTTTTGTCATGTATTCTGACAAGGATTTGCTGAATAATAAATCCATTTTTGCCTGTCAATATAGGTTGTGTTCAAAAATAAGGCCAGTCGACCCTACAGCATTTACTTCCATGGTGTGACACTTTCAAAGAATGCAGAAGGAGCTAATTATCCTCTGGATCCTACAAGTAAGGAATTTGTGAATTACATTTTGCATACCATTAATTGTTGTGGAGGGTTTCATTGTTTTGAAGATGCTGTGGCTAAGCATGTGTGTAACTGCGAGACCTCAATTCTAAACCTCTGCTGACCTGTTGTGTTGCCTTATAGAGAAAGCAAGGAATTATCTGCAAAGTATAGACAAATACCTTTTTTTGGTGTCTTAGTTTTCTGTTCTTGTTCGTGATTTTGGAGAGAGAGACAAAAGTTCATGCTGAACAGGAGTTACCTCAGGGGTAGCTTAAAATGGTGTAACATCACCAATTTCATTGAAAGGTTCAGCCTGATGTTATATAAAGATCTGGGTCTAATTTTGTATCATTGCTGCTCTCCCTCTTTATTTTTCCTTAGGCAATGACACCCAGAGTAGAGGAATTGAACCAGGGAATACATACACTTACGAATGGAAAATTGCTAAAACAGACCAACCCACTGCACAGGATGCACAATGTATTACAAGGCTGTATCATAGTGCTGTAGATATTGAGAGAGATATAGCCTCTGGACTGATTGGCCCACTTCTGATTTGTAAAAGTGAAGCACTGAATCAGAAGGGTGTGCAGGTAACATGTTTGTCAACCTCTTATAGATAGATTTTACTCTAGTAATAATATTTCATCTTCAGTGAATTTGGGTTTGCTCCCCTTAGAGAACTGCCATGTAGAGAGCAATTACACCAATGGGCTCCTCAAGAAATTACTTGAAGAAACAGTCCTCTAACTGTCCACAGCAGTAGAGAAATTATATTCTGATTTTCTTAGCAAGAGCAGCATTTCAACAAAAGGTCAGTCTGACTTGAAAGTCTGTTTCTAGACTAGATTATAAACTTTTCTGCTGCTATTATATCTTCACACTGTAAAGATACTCAGATATGAGCTGATGTCTTTCTGTGACAGATATAACTCAGACTGACAATCTCAGTCATCACTGAACCCAGAGCAGCCCAAATAGCATGGGAGAGTTCTTGGAGAGTGGTTTTCTTTGCTATCCATTGAAGTCTTGCGTGGCAAAACATTGTGACCTTGAAGTCTTGACTCTACAGTTAGTCTTTGGATCACGCTTACCACAACTGTAGTGAAGCTTATATTGCTTACATAGTAAGTAAGAAAGATAGTAGGATTGAGTCCATATATGTCTCTGCTCATAAAATGCGTCAACTGATGTGTCAATTTTTTTTTTCAGAAAAAGGCAGATGGGGAGCAGCAGGCAATGTTTGCTGTGTTCAATGAAAATAAGAGCTGGTACATAGAGGATAACATCAAGGACTACTGCAGCAACCCTGACAGCGTTAAAAGGGATGATCCCAAGTTCTATAACTCAAACATAATGCACAGTGAGTGGCATGTCAAGCTGAGTATTGCAAAAGCTGTTGTGAACATGAGCATTTAGTGATTGCTTATTTTCAGATGTAGTACAATCAGGGATTTCTCCAAAGTCATTGAACTTGTAACCATGCCAGGTGGCACTGTACAGAAATATGCAATATTTTAGGGACCAGGCTGGCTCTGAACCCTGAAACAAAGGCAAGGGTTATTTAACTTTCGGGTAGTACCATACTGCCTTAGAGATACTGTTTCCAGAGCTGGAATGAACCATCAAGGCTGCTGTGGTTTCAGGCCTGTGTCAGTCTCTTTCCAGATGCAAATGTGAGTCCAGTTCAGTGGACTAACATGAAAGAACAGGAGTTTTTAGAAGTCTTACTCTGAAAATATTGAGATCACTTTTATTTCACTTTCCTTTTAGCAATAAATGGATATGTGTCTGACAGCAGTGAAATCCTTGGATTTTGCCAAGATAGTGTGGTTCAGTGGCACTTTTCCAGTGTTGGCACTCATGATGAGCTTGTGTCTATTCGCCTTTCCGGGCACTCTTTTTTGTATCAAGGGAAATATGAAGATGTGTTGAACCTTTTCCCAATGAGTGGAGAATCAGTCACAGTGGAAATGGACAATGTTGGTAAGTGGTAAACTATAGTGTTTGATGCCTCTTCTAAGACATTTTTTTAATCCTCTATCTATAAGGACTTACCTAAATAGGAATGAAAGCTTTTCAGGTAAACATAGTGCTGTGAAATGTTGAGCAATTGGTGTGTATGGAGTTTTGCTGGCTACGCAGACTTAGCACATAGCATGATTGTATTCTATATTGAGGTGGTTTTTGTCGAGGCTTTTTTCACCTCACAACTAGTATTGGAGCTAGCAATGATCTTTTTAAGGCAATTCTAAGATTGTTCGTGGAAACAATCCAGTACCAACTCAGCTGTGTGATTCCCATACTTTTCACATACTTATCCATCCTGAATTAGATGAAATAGGCCAAGACTGCCAAATTATGCTAGTCGTGATTGGACAAATAGGGTACACTTCACCTTGTGGTCATTTAGCAGCAGCGAAGTCTGCCTGACTGAATCAGATCACTGGTCTGTTGATATACATCTCAGTGTCTAACTAGGATTAATACTATATCTTGAAAAGGTGACTATAGAACCCATGTAGTCCACACTTAAGGAATTACCTGCAAAAGGACAGAGATTCGTTCTCATTGAAGGCTGTGAGTTAAATTCCACAGAGTTGAGGTATCCTTATCCTACTTAAAATATCCTTTTTTTTTTTCTTTTGTCTACTTAAATAATGATTTCTTTATGTCCTTAGAGCATGGTTTTGGTGATCACAGTGCATCAAGACCTTGTAAGTTATAAATGTATGTTAAGTGTTTTTTATTGTTCAAGACTAAGGAGTCAGAAACGCTCCATCTGACTTATGGAAACTTATTGAGGTCTACCTTTGCTTGATTTTTGATATGCATTCTTTTCTTTCCATTTAGGGCATGTCTTCTTTTGTAAATTTGCTGTTAGAAGCTATGGAGTTCACTTCAAACCCTGAAAAATAATATGTGACCTTTTTAATAAAATAGGCTGTTTTTCTCAAGCCCTGTTAATTCTGTCTATTCAGTCATTTCTGCTAGCTCTAAAAGCAAGCTGTAATGAGCAAAGGATGTGATGCTGTTTAGGGAAATAGATTGTACTTTGTTCTCTGCAGACCCTAGTTTCAATAAAGAACTTATCTTTTGACTAGGTTTTGAAGGAATTATTAAAACCTTTAAATTAATCTAAGGTGCCTAGGATTGGCATCTTAATGTTTTGTGTCCAGATTGGAAATTCAAATTATTTTTTTTAAGATCATTCTTTATGCATTTTAAAGCTTTTAAAATACTGTGTTTGTCAACAGTGCCTCAGAACGTATTTGTTCTGTTCAGAATGCTCTATGTGGCAATGTATTCAACACTAAGGGCAGGGTAAAATTAAAATTTTCACTCAAAAGATCCCAATCTTAGATCTAGATATAAACATAGGATCCTTCATGTTGTTTCTCTCTTTCTTTTTCACATGCATCTCTTTAATGGGTTACGTTTGAACTCAAGTCCTAGGTACAGCTTTATCTGTGAAGATCTCCAGCTCTTAGATGTATGTATTTATATGTGCAATTATTTATTTACATTCCTTAATTCCTTTTCATAGCAGTTAGAGCGAATGAAAATCCCAGATGAAGATTAGGACTCTGCTATAGCAGGCACCATAGAAACAAACCCAGCAACTTGCCTCATACATGATAGGCAATATCCTCTCATAACTACTTGCGTATTAGAAAACTACTTCTATTTCAATTGCAGGTACTTGGCTTTTAGCATCCTGGGGGAGCCCAGAGATGAATAATGGCATGAGGCTGAGATTCAGAGATGTCAGATGTGACAATGAGGAAGATGACACGTATGATGTTGTGGATTTCACTTACACCAAGACTGATAAAAAGGCTGTTTCCACCTCAGTTGAAGATGATGTGCAAGAAGAAGAAATTGATAAGGATGATTCTGATTATCAGGATTACCTGGCTTCCTTTTACTCCATCCGAAGCTTAAGGAAGGCAACAGCCAATGAAGAAAACCAGAACCTTACAGCACTGGCCTGGGAGCAGTATGAAGGCACGGGTGCCATGAGTTCTGAGGTGGCAACTGGCGCAGGTCTGACAGCTATATATAGCAGTGAATCCACAAGCGCCTCTAAGTTCTCAGAAACTCATATCACTCCTCTTCCCCTAATTGAGGCTGACCCATTCCAGTCAAATCGCACATCAGTAAAAGCAGAAGAGGATTTATTTTTGGCTGGCACAAGTGATGGGAAGGCTGACTTGGTATTTGAGAATAGAAGTCAAAGCAATTATGAAATAGATCACAGTAATACCATGGCTGCAGATGACTACTTGCTGAGCAATGGGGAAGGCCAAATGAATGCTGCAGAAAAGTTTCCAAGTGATGGGAATCACAGTAAATTTTTTTCAGAAAAGCATCAAGAAGACAGTGCAGGAACAGAAAATTATAACATTAACAGTAAAAGGAAAAGGCGAAACTCGCTGGCCATCAAATTTTACTCTGTCCTGAAGATGAATGCCCTTCTAAACCATGTACGAAATAAAAATGTCTCATTTTTTGACAAGACAAGTGCACCTTATTCTGTGCATCATGCAGAGAGCACATCTGAGATAGTCAGAGCTGGCCAACTTCCAAATGATTATGATGATGAACTGGAAGAAGAAGAAACCAAGATGGAAAATGCCATGCATGATGTTAACTCGACGCTTGCTTTGGACCTCATTGTAAGAGGTGGGTCTAATGCATCCAACCTCTCTGAACCCATGCTATCTGAAGATAGACAAGCAGACACTTCTTTAGGCAATATAAGCCCTAATTCCAGCCCTGCTTTAGTGAAGGACTTACTAGAAGCATCATTGCCCAGGTCTGGGAAATACTTATCTAAAATGACAAATGAGCAATGGAATTTGGTGTCTGCAAAGGGGAGTTTGGGATTAGAGGCAAATTTAGATAAATCTGTGGGTGGTAAGTTAAATCGTCATGGCAGGAATGTTACAGCATTCTTAAGTAAGAAGCATATGAAGAAGTTTCAAGGGTTCTTGCATCTAACAGGAGAAAACCAGAAAGGGAACCACATGCATCCAACTCTGACAGGAAGGGAGGAGAACAAGAATGGTACTTTGAGTACCTCTGGAACCTTCATCAAGATCCGGAGGAAAAAAAAGGAATATCCAAAAATGACCCACTTGATGAGCCCAAGGAGTAAAAAGCCCCCCAAAATCACCAATTCTATGGCAGAGTTTGGTCGTACATTGTTTGTGGGTGAGACCAACCACACAAGGCTGCCATGTTGCACTAACACCACAGAGGCACCCAGTGAGGCCAACCATACACATCTGAGCAAAGCCGAGCACGAAGAGTCACGAAATTACACGCTCACCCCACGGCAGTTTAAGCCATCGATCACAATTGGGCTCCCCCAGGAAAATGGAGAATATGAATATGTTATGGAAGGATATTACAGCGAGGAAACATCGGGTGGTGAATATGAATATCATTATGTGACCTTTGATGACCCATACATGACAGACCCAAAAGTGAATATCAATGAACAACGTAACCCAGACAACATTGCTGAACATTACCTGCGTAGCAAAGGGAATGAGAGAAGATACTATATTGCAGCTAAAGAGGTCTGCTGGAACTACGCAGGATACAAGAAAAGGTTTGGCTAAATTATTTGCTTTCATTTTGCACACCACCCTTTTACATGCTAGCAGATTGTTGATTCGCATGCTGATATACTTAAGGGTAACATGATTCCCAGTTGCAGAAACACAAGAATTTTCCGTGAGAGGCTGGGGCTCCCATAGAACGTCATAGAGAAGGTTACTATAATCAAGAGAAACACAATTAAGAACCTTTTCTATGCTTGGAGCTCTGTATAGATCCCCCAGGTGAGGTTCATCCTCAGCCGATGAGAGGTGCATAGTTTTATCAAAATTAAGAGAGCCATTGGCATATACTTTCTCAGTGTGTTGAAGAGCAGAAAACCAGCCTTTCCTCCTAATAGATTACTTTGGTCAGGTTTCTGTTTTTTGCAGAATTGATAATGAGGTGAGGTTTGTAGGGAATGACAATGTGTTCTATCAGAATAATAGCTTTTTGATGCTTCTGTTTAAGATCTCAAGAATGGTTAGAATGCCTAAAACCTTACTTTTTCTTACCAGCTTTGTGTGGCAAAATGCAGATATAATCAAAGGAGACATGTGAAACATTTTTGTTGTGGTTTAAACATGTCGTGATTTAAGCCCAGTCGGTGACTCAGCCACATAGCTGCTCAGTCGCTTCCCCCCCTTCCTCCCTCCTCTCCTGTAGGGATGGGGAGGAGAATTGAAAGAATGTAACTCCCACAGGTTGAGATAAGAACATTCAGTAACTGAGGTATAACACAAACCACTGCTGCTGCCACCAATAATAATGATAAGGGAAGTAACAAAGGAAGAGAATACAACCACTCACCACCCACCGACCGATACCCCGCCCTGCCTAGGCAGCGATCTAACCCTTCTGGATAAATGCCCCCAGTTTATATACTGGGCATGATGGGCTGTGGTATGGAATACCTCTTTGGTCAGTTTGGGTCAGGTGTCCTGTCTCTGCTTCCTCCCGGCTTTCCCTTCTCCCTGGCAGAGCATGAGACTCAGGAAATCCTTGGTCAGAACAAACATTTCAGCAGTAACTAACAACATCGGTGTTATCAGCACTGTTCCCAGGCTGAAAGTCAAAACCACAGCACTGCACCAGCTACTAAGAAGCAGAAAAATGACTGCTACTGCTGAACTCAGGGCAGTTTCTGTTAACTTTCCAGAGAAGGTATATCTGTGTGACAGTAGGGCACAAGTGGTGGGCTCTCTACACTCCAAGCTAAGCACTGATTCAGATCGTTAAAGCTAGTTGTAAAAAAGGAAAACAGAGCTCAGGTGGGGTTTGAGAGATTAATTAGAGGTTTTGGTCACTGATAGGTGACCAGAGCTTCAAAGGATCTCCTATACAGCTGTAGAACTATAATTGCTTAAACATTGCGAGTCATGATTTTCAGAATCATCTGGCATTTATTTGTGTGTTTATTCTTTATATTCTAAAATGTTCGTGCTGTATGAGTTCTCAGGTTTCATCAAAGCTATTACCTATTATTACTGATTCACTGTGTGGGTTTTTAATTGAGGATTTCCTTTCAGTACAATGATGAATGACAAAACCTGTAAAGATGGCACTACATACAAGGTGATTTTCCAAAGCTATACAGACAGTACATTTACAACACTTCAGGATGAAGATGAATATAATGAACACCTTGGCATCCTGGGGCCAGTTATCCGGGCTGAAGTGGACGATGTTATCCTAGTAGGTCAATGTTTTGAATAAGTGTGCAGGATAAGATTTTTGTGGTAATTATAGAGTGTGACATAGAATGGGGCTAAAAATCCCATCCCACACATTTTTAAAAGATGATGGTTGAGGAAACAGTTTTCAGAGCTAGAAACTGCAGTGTGCAAAGTAACACAACCACAGTATTGTGTTACTTTGAAACACATCCTTGGTCTCTCCTCTCCGTGGTAAATTTACTTCTGTTTTTTTTCTGTTTCCTAACAGTAGGTACTGGCTTATGAGTCTAATTAAGTTCAGTGTTAAAAAATTATTTTTTTTAAACCCAGATTGCACTGAATATATGAAAAGGGAGCTTCTTAATTTTTTTAAAGGAATTAATAAGTCTGTATTAAATATATTTATCCAAAAAGTGTATTTTTCTCTGAAAAACCTTTGCTGTAGATGGGTTGGTTAGTTCTAATGCAAACAACAGGGATAGAGAGGAACTATATTGCTGGTGATAGAGTGGTATATTTGCATTAGGTCACACCTTGCTGTAGAGCTTCCCTTCTCTTATCCTTCTTCATTCAGTCTTCCAAAACAGACAGATAGGCTTAGATGGGGAGAGTAGATCTCTCTACTTTCTGCTTATTTCAGTATGAGTAGTGCACAAGACGAACACATTGAGATACATTTAAAAACATTTCTCTCAGAAGAAGGAGGCTATTTTAGCTTGGGAGCATCATGGAGAGGTAAATATGTAATCTTCCTATCCTCATGCTTCTCTGGGACAGGTGAGATGCACTGATTTCAGTGGGAGTGATACATACAGAGGTCTGGTGTTACTATTTTGTGCTGTCCTTTAGTGCCACTGCAACAAAGCCCAAGAGGTAGAAACTCTCCATCTCCCTGCTTGCTGTAATTAAGCACATCCACTTGTAAAGGGCAACAGTGAAAGTCCTAGGAACCTAGACTCTGTAAGGCAGGGAATTAGATTTATGCTTTCTACTCTTTAGTTGACTACCTCCATCAAAGAGGGTGGATCTGCATGGAAACGTCAGGTGCTATCCCTGCCAGCCTTGCTATGCGCAACATAACCTGTAATCGCTTTACAAACCTTGACCATGGTTTTAAGGTCATGGGAATCTATTGTGTGGGGACTTTGCTTGAGGCCTGAATTTTCTGAACAGAATCTACTTATTCCTTTCTTTGTTTGTTGTGTTTTTTTGTTTGTTTTTTTTTGTTTGTTTTTTTTTGTTGTTGTTTTTTGTTTTTTTTTTTTTTTTGTTGTTGTTGTTTTTTTTGGTTTGGTTTTTTTGGGGGGGGTGGTGGTGGTTTTGGTTTTAGGTTCATTTTAAGAATCTGGCATCCAGACCATATTCTCTCCATGCTCATGGACTCTTCTATGAAAAGTCATCTGAGGGAAGCATTTATGATGATGAATCTCATGCTTGGTTCAAGGAAGATGACCAAGTCCAGCCAAATAGCAGCTATATATATGTATGGTATGCAAACAGGCGATCGGGACCTGCGCAGTCAGGAGCAGCTTGTCGGTCCTGGATCTACTACTCTGATTTAAATATGGTAAGGAAATCAAAATAGAAGTGGTAGTATTGCTGGGGAAGATAACAGAAACATTTGTGTTGGAAAGGATCACTAGAGAATATCTAGTCTATCCACCCCCAACTCAAGCAGAGTCAGAGTAGGTTGTCCAGGACCATGTCCAGTCAAGTTTTAAGTATCTCCAAATGATACTACTGTATAGCTGTAGAAATATAAGCTGCAGAACACATTTTGGATATCTGGCCTTCCTTTTGGGCCTTATGTTCCCATCTGACATTTAATCTCTTATACTCAGTTAAAAGAGGATATAGGCTGTTGAAGAATTCAACTTGTGAAGCTTATTGGTAGATTGAGCCACTGGAAAGTAAAGATAAAAGGCAACAGCAAATCTGACCTCTGCTTTAAATTTTTAGGGTCTGATGCATTTCTACAGAATTCTATGGTTTTTTTGACATCTTTTGGGAAATCCGCTCTTAGATCTAATATGAGTTCATTACCTTATAGGAGAAAGATATTCACTCTGGTTTGATTGGGCCAATACTGATTTGTCAAAAAGGAACCTTCAGTAAGTCAAACAAGAGCAAAACATCAGCCCGAGACTTTTTCTTGCTTTTTATGGTCTTTGATGAAGAGAAAAGCTGGTACTTTGACAAACGTTCTAGAAGCCCGTGTACTGAGAAGACCCAAGAAGGGCAGCAGTGCCACAAATTCTATGGTACTTATTTAATTTTGCCAAGTATTCAGTTTATTGTGCTAGAAGGAAAGATACTGGGGGACGTATCTCAGTTCACAGTGTCTTTGAACATGCATAAATCCTACATGTTAATTATGTGAATGGGGTTGGTTTTGTTGTTCTTCTCCATTATACCCGTCATAGTCATAGTTTCATATGTAAAGATCAGTATTGACTGGAAATTTGTTATTACAATGAGAAAAGGACATATTAGGCTGAAACTTTCAACAGAAAACTACTCTCTGGTACACACATGCATCTACCCCACCCCTCCCCCCCATATTGAAAAAGAAAAAAAGAAAAC
>JANRGW010021671.1:4140-14490 GCA_024733675.1 Psilopsiagon aymara
TTCCTCCCGGCTCCCCCTCCTCCCTGGCAGAGCATGAGGCTCAGAAAGTCCTTGTCCAGACCAAACATCACTAAGCCGTAACTAAAAACATTGGTGTTATCAGCACTGTTCCCAGGCCAAAAGTCAAAAACACAGTGGTGCACCAGCTACCAAGAAGGGGAAAAATGACTGCTACAGCTGAACCCATGACAGAGATCCAGAATTCTCTTATCTTTTGTAAAAAACTAATCTGTTACTGTTGACTTTGGTATTTCCTTCTGACTCTGTCTCTGAAATCCTGCATGTTACTGATTGTAGTAGGGCTGATTTCTTTTGTCTTTTCTTCCCTCACTTCCAGCTCTAAAAGCAGGTATTATGTTTGCTCTCCTGTATTACAGAATATGTCACACTGTCTTTCTGTCTGCTTTAGAAGTGTAGATTATGGAGTTTAGATGTCTGTATTGGCTAGAGGTGAAGTAGGCACAGTAATTTGAGAATGCATGAAAGCTAAGTTTGCAATTAGGTGTAGAATTTAATCTTCCTTTTCTTGCAGAAATCTATGGCAGTAATATCTGGTTTCCTCAGCTCATGCTCAGGAAGCTGTTACTTTTGATTCCATGCAGGTTGTGATAAGTTTCCAGGCCTGTTTCATGGTAGACATCCTGTCTTTGTTTCTTTACTAAGAAATTTTCACTGCCAGGTTATTTCTTCGCTTAGTTTTCAATGTGTTGTTGATGAACCTTTTTTAAAGATCTTTAAATCAATTTTGGAAGGTTTTAACTTTATTTCATTCTTTAACGTATGAAGTGCAACTTCTTTAGTCAACTTCTTCCCTTTTTGGAAGCTGTGGAGAAGCTATTTATCTAGTTAATCCTGTTTCCTCTTGCAGGTTATCTACCGCACGCTGCATCCCATGAGGCATTTCCAGATTTGTTTGTCCACATTTAATGAAGCAGCAGCTCAGCATTTTCAGAGAGTCTGAATTCCTCAGTCCACCTGACTGCTTAAACTAGTTCCTTTTGCTTATTACTTGCTTGAGTCAGAGAAATTAATCTCCTGTAATGCCCAATTCACTGTGGTATTTTTCATTCTAATAAAACAAAAGCCATACCAGCCCAAAAATTCCATGTCTTCTTGGAATCTACTGGAGACTCTCAGCACTCTGAGCAGGGCTATTCTTTATCTCAGGTGCTTTTTTTGGACCCAGTTGAATTATGCGTGTTCTTCTGTAGTGGCATGTTTGAATTATTTAAATCTATCACAGTTTTTAAGTGGTGTGGATATAGAATCATAGAATCATAGAATAGTTAGGGTTGGAAAGGACCTTAAGATCATCTAGTTCCAGCCCCCCTGCTGTGGGCAGGGATGCCTCCCACTAAACCATGCCACACAAGGCTCTGTCGGTATACTGCCCCACCTCTGCTGTTTTTTCTGAACAGCATGTACGCTTCAACACATGCCTGGCAGAAATACTCTGTTGTCCTGTGGTACCTAGCCTTTTATTTAATTCGAGCTCATTAGTTTTGTGTACTTTAAAAGAGGGCTATACTACAAGTACTTCAAAATGTTTTATCTGGTCAAGCCTGTTTACCAGGAAGACTACTTGTCTGTCTGACCCCTCCTCCCATCTGTGTTTGAACTTTCAGTCCTTTATCGAATGATCGGAGAGAAGAGTCCTTCTTGGCCATATCCCCATTTTCCTTTGCTAATGCAGAGAGATTAGATGCGGAGATGGTGTGGATGCCCAACAACTCTTACATCTCCCTTTCATCTGTAGAGCCCTCCTTGGGTGTGTCACTCTGAAATGCCAGTGTCCTGGCCTCTTGAATGAGGGTCCATCAGCAGGAAAGTCCTGCTCAGTGATTCTGAATACTCTAGTGCTTCACCTGTCTTTCTCTCTCCTCTTTGTTTTAATGCTGCTTTATCAAATCCCCTGAGATACAGCTGGATCAATTGTTTGAAGTCCTGCCACATAAATAATCTCTAGATCCCATCTGCCCTCCTTCTGTTCTCTTTCTAAGAGGAAAAGAAGAAGGGATATACCTAAATAGGTGTTCAAATTTTGGAGATGAAAGTAAAACATCTCTGGTATTACTCATGGCAAAAAAACAGATTACCTTTTTCTGTTGTTTTTTTTTTCTCCTCTGCTAATCCGCAGATCCAGACTTAGTGAACAGTTATGTGATGCTACCTTAGCTTGTATACTTTCCAAAGATTAATGCTGTGGTTGCTTTGTGTGATTGCCACTGTTCTTCCATCCTTCCATGTGTGTGGGTTTTTCTACTAATTTCTGAAAAGCAGCATGTGGGGTGTCTCTACTTGCTGCACTTTATATGAGGGTTCTAGATGTGGGGAGAGGTTGCCAGGTGGTTTAGTGCTTGTGCCTTTCCATGGCTGCCACTGCCTGAGAGCAGGAACAGCTCAACTAGGAAGAGCCCCATGGAGTTCTAGGTCACTGAGGAGCTCTGATTCATGGTAGTCAACACAGCACTAGGAGTATAGTTATCTGTTGTAAATGCATGATGTTGTGTATATGGTTGTGGAGGGGGTTTTTTAAGCACTCATCTGTGCTAAATAGGCTATTGTGATTGTTGGTCATAAAAATGCCTTCTGTAAGAGCCATGGGTCTAATATGCAAAGTGCCTCCAGTATTCATCTCTATTTTTGGTGCTACTTATCCACATTTCGGTTCAAAAGGAAGAATCCTAATGGCAATGAGCGTCATGATTTTGTGCTTTATCAGAAGTGGGTAAATGAAGTCTGTCTATGCCTGCACTGACAGCAGGGAGCCTTTCTGTTTGCACCAGCTCAGTTAGGCGTAGAGCATGGATGTTCCAATGCAGAGCAGGGTCACTTTTTAAAATCTCTCTTAACCAGCAAATGGACATAGTTCGTTTAACCTGGTCTGCCTGGTCCTTTAACCTATTCAGCCTGGTCTGCACCACAGAAATGGTAGGTCAGAGAACAGGAAAATCTGTGGCATTCTGCCTTTGGTCATGTTCAGGGTATTTGGTATTTTCTGGCAGACCTCCAGCTGGTGTTCCTACTGTGCGTGTTCAGCTCTAACACAGGCAATCCTGGAGTCTCAGCTGTCCTGTTTCCTGGCATTTAGCAATTCGTATGATCTGATAAATACTTCCTTTTCTGTAAGTTGTGTTATACATTTCCTCACCAAAGACAAGGATGATAAAAGACCATAACTATAAAAAATTAAGAGTTAGCTCAATAAAGAAAAGAAGATAATGAAACCATAGAGAAAACAGGTGGAGGGCACTAGCCAGGTGATGGTTTGGGGAGAGAAGGAAATTTGCAGATCGTAGAAAAATCATTCAGTTCCATAATGTGCTCTAAACCAAAGGTGAATGAACAGAAGTGCTAAATCCGTAGAACACATTTATAGCTGTCAGACAAATTTTCTGCCTGGAACCCGCAGCTCAGAGAGCGAAACCGAAGCCTGCTATGTAGAACTCTTCCTTAATTTTTTTAAAAACCTTATTTGGTATAAGAAGGCAGAAGAGCAAACTCATTTCACGCCTTTATTGGGGTGCTGCAGTGTCTGCTGCTGTAGCAGACTTTGGAACCCCTCGTGTTATGCCAAAACAGTAGCTTCAGGGAAGGGTCAGGCTGCGTGTGTGCGTGCATGCAGGAGACTTGCTCTTTCTCTTCCTCCTCTGTGGTGTCTAGCAAAGCAGTGCAAGGAGTGTGTGGGTACCAGGGCAGCTTCCTGATAAAGGGAACATCTTGACTGGAGACATGGGGTGTGCAAGATTTGATAGTCTGCTAATAAAGCAACAAAATGGCTTAGTTTGAAAAGGTGCAGGTATGTGTGCTCCATCACCTGCTGTAATTAGAACCAGAGGAGTGGAATAGGAAAGCAATGGGTCTCTTGAAAGTAAGAGTTCTGAATGAATGTTGGAGACTCTAATGTAATCATCTTAATGATTTGCTTCCTACTTCTCTGTGGTAATGTGCATGTGTGCTTTTTCCAATGAGAAAGGTTTTTCCTTCCTGGAAAGACAGAAAAGCTGAGGAGGAGCTATTAAATTCTGGAAGCTATATTTAGCTCAGATCTGTTAAAGCTAGCACTGTATAATAACACTTTTAACTAGCTTATCCATCATGCAAACTACAAGATTTTAATGTTAGGTTTCAGTCAGACTTGGCATTACTGTTTGCCTCATTCATGGAACTGTAAATCTTAGAAGGCACGTCTGTTGCATATTGCTTTGTACAAATCACTTGCTTTCTTACATTCTCTATCACTCTGTTTCTAGTTCCGTTTTTTTTGTGTAAACCGGCATAATCCTGTGTTGCTTCTGAAAGGGGTAGTTCTGCTCTACCCTCCTTTCTGCAGTTGCCTCACATACTCTTTTCGCCTTCTATATGCTGGCAGCACGTTCATGTGGTGAACTGGTTCAGCAAACTGTGTGGCTAAAAATCTGGCATTTTTCCTGGTTAGTTATTAATTTGATTAATTTCATATTTTAATGGGTGCTGTAGTCATGTTGCTACTGGTTTTAGTAGATGTTGCAGCAGAAATAAATGGCTAACTTTGAGAAGAGAGAGAATTGGCTGGTTCCTCCCCAGGAAATCTGCTTGTTGCAGGTTTACCCCAAATTGCACTATTGCCAGATCAGGTTGTTGTTAAGCTCCTGGTAGGCTCTTCCAGAAATACTCAGAAACTTGTAGCTTCTTTGGAACTGATACGGTACAAAACAGTTTAATGGATGTGTTGTAGAGTTGTTAAAAGGTCAGTTATTGCATGTTCATTCTTCTTTTTCCTTGGGTACCAAATAATTAATTTTCTCTCTTCTGTATTAAATGAGCATCTCTCTAAGATGCTCACATGGGCTGTAGTCATGCCCTGTGGGATATGTTTATTGTTCAATTTATCCTTTTATTCCAATTTAGCAGGCTCTAGATCTTTTTCTAATGCTTTTATGTCTCTACAAGTGTGGACTAATTTTTTTACTTTGCTGGCACAAAAAATGAAAGTTTCAAATCAATCAGCGGTGCAGTTAACCTGGTCTGAATTTCTCAGGTGTTTTTAGAACGTCTGCATGTGTATTACAAAATACTAGGAAACAGAATGTCATATGGGTGCTCACTAACCAGACTTAGGTCCCTGCAACCCAGTGTTCTGGGGAGTAGTGGGGAACATGAAACCTCTTTTGGACCAGCAAGTTGCAGGGAAAATTTCTTTTGGGGAGGAGGAAGACTTCCTGTGCATGCAAAAATGTGGGAAGATTGTGGAACAACAAAGGCATTAGCTGGCTTTATGGGGTGTCTGAGTGGTTGATACAAGCCTCAGCTCCTTGATACCTTTAGAAACACCAGTCAAACATAAGGCCCCTGTGTTTGGCTTGTCCTGGGTGGCATGGAGTTCATGGATTCTGGAGCTCTGAAGACAACATTGAACACATAAGCAGGGGGCTGCATAATTAAGTGGAAAATTCTAGTTATTGTTTTGAGTAACTCTTAGCTTGATAAAGGCTTTAAGATTGAAATGGTGGAAATGACAACTGCCCTTTTCTGTCCCTCAACATGGAGCTGCTGCATAAGGTCTGACCTGGTGGGCTCTGTTGAAAAGCTCCATTATTTTTCTTGCTTTTTTGGGGGTTAGTGATTTATGTATTTTTTAGTAATTTATTTTAGAGGGGCTTTTTACAAGAACATGTAGTGATAGGACGACAGGGAATGGTTTTGAACTGAAAGAGGGTAGATTAAGAGTAGATGTTAGGAAGAAAATCCTCACTGTGAGAGTGGTGTGGCACTGGCACAAGTTGCCCAGGGAAGCTGTGGTTGCCCCATCCCTGGCACTCTTCAAGGCCAGGTTGGAAGGGGCTTGGAGCAATCCGATCTAGTGGAAGATGTCCCTGCCCATGGCAGGGGCTTGGAACTGGATAATCTTCAGGTCCTTTCCAATGAAAATCATTCTGTGAGTGTATGATTTTTATTTTTTTTCTTTTTTTTAAGTTTTATTTTATGCCAACGTGTGCGTTTGAAGTTAGCACAGCACTGCTGATGGCTTCATGTGCCTAGTAAAGGAGAATATTAGATTGTGGTTCTTTGTCACTTTCCTTTGGGGTTCCTCTGGGGTCCCTGCAATTTCAGTGTGTTATGTAATATATTCCTGATAACAAACATGATGTCTGTAATGTATGTAACCCTTTTTTTTTTAATATTACTCTTACATTGTTCATGCAAATAATACAAAAAGTTAAAGGCACTTTTTCAGATGAAGGCTTATTGCGGGGTGATTTTGTTGCTTTAAACAGGGGAAGTTTTTTGGGATATGATTAGTTGGAAGTTTCAAATATAGAACAGCTTAATTTGTGAGTTACTGGGAAAAATGCCAGCCATAGATTTGGGAAAGTCTGAGTAATAAAATCGTAAAGCTGGTTCACCACGCAAATATGTTATTATTCCAGCTGCGTCTGCCCACTGCATGCTCCTACAGGCTGAAAATGTCAATAGGTTCTTACTGGGTCTGTAATCTTAAAAGGAAGCACAAATGAAAGAACCTTAGATTAATCTGAAATATCCAAGTTAACACATCACATGTTTTTTCTCATTCTAGTTTCAAAAACTTCCACCCTTTATTTCAGATTATTTAAAAATACGCAAGTTTATACATTGAAAACTAATCCTGAAATTAAATCACAGAAGTTTGGACGTCAGACTAGGTGGGGGCAGTGGCATTTTGAGGAATGTAACAAAAAGAGGCAGCAAGGAATTGAGTGTAAACATGAAATTAGGAGTTATTAAATGCAGACCACTGATAAGAGAAGGCAGATCTTGCTCAAAGCTAAGTAAGGTGAAAACAGGGAAAATGACTTTTTGTCCTTGGAAAATATGGTAAGGCTTCAAAAAATACTAAATCAAAGCAGTAATAGCAAAATTCAAGAAATGCAGAAGAATTTAGTTCTATTACTGAAATGATGTGTGGTTTTTTTTGGCAGCACATAGAAATAATAATTCAGAAAAAGTTAAATTATAGCAATGAATACCAGTGTTCAATCTAGGTTACAAATAGTTTAAGGAATTCTGTTTCTCTTATTGATCTTGAAGAAAGATCACGAAAGTCTCAGAGCATAGGAGGAAGCTTATTGTTGTGCTATTTTTTATACACAGTGAATATGTGGTACCCAGATACTGGTGTGCCTCGTGTTGATTACAGACTTTTGGAAAGATTATCATCAAGTGGGTTTGGGAATCTACTGACTCGGGAGAATAGAAATTGGAATGAAATAATTGAAGAACCATGAATGTAGAGGCTAAACTAATGAGCTCAAGTTGAGCACATTAAACTTTGTCGTGGGTTATTTGGTAGTGTTCATATTGTGCAGAGAGGTCCTCCTGCCGGCTGCTGAAACTATAAACTTGGACTGGCTTCAGAAAAGGTGCACTGAACTGAATGTCAGAACTGCATGTTGGTTTATTCAAAGCAGGAGCTGAACAGTAGTGTAAGTTTGTCAAAGAGTAGTACTTCTGGCATCACTTCCTGTGCAGCATTCTTTCTTTGTGCTGACAGGATATTTGAGTGGGTTCCCTACACCCTCAGTTGCACACTTGTGCAGAATTCTGGATCCTTGGGGCAAGAAAGATTTCTGTTAAAAATGCATTGCTCTGCTAGTGTGTTAGTAGACTAAGACTTAGTTGCTTACTTATATACGAGAATGTTGCTAACCTGAACTTCTAGTATGGTTCTTTCAGGAGAGGAAGATACAGCTCTTGGTGCTGTATTTTAGGGATTTTAGGGTTGGGGGGTTTTTTAGGGGGTGATAAAGGGCACACAGAAAAAGGTAATTTTTTTATAATTCATATGCTGTCCTCTCTGTGCTTCTCAGGTATGAAAGGACAATACTGCAGGAAGTTTTGTTTCTTACCTGATTTTTTTTGTTTGTTTTTCAGATCCAGCACAAGAGTCGTGGGCTTGCCACATCTTGCTTAATGGAATTGCTCAGAGTTTCATTGCTGTAAAAGGAGATTTGGAATCCTCATAGTTGGTACTGAGAGACTACCAATTCACTGTAAGTCAGTCTTCCTTCTATCACTGATGCGGTACCTTCCCTGTGGGAAAGTAGAACTTAAATTGATGTGGAGCCTGTTTCAGCCTAGAGGAAATGTAATGAAAGAAGCTGTGCAAGAAGCTTCCTGCTATAGAGAATCACTCCATTGATAGAGAATGGAAAGAGGATTGTGGCATAGCTGGCATAGAGTCAGCACTTCAGTACCCTTTTGGGATGATACATTGTGCCTGATTCTATGGAAAAACTGAAGGATGTAGCAAGGAAATGAAAAAAAAAGCAAGGAAATGAAAACCTGTGACTGTGCTAATATAATCTTCTGCTGAGATGAAGGTAATTGTTAAAAAAATGCCTCAGTGCTGTGTTACTTTTGAGGGAACTGTAGAAAAATAACATTTGTTAGGGTGTGCTGTCTTTGGGTTCCATTTAATCCTAGGCCTCAGGGTTTCCACTAATGATTTAATCCTAAGCCTTCGGATTTTCCTACCAGGTCAGGAACAGACTCTCTCACCTGCTGTACCATTGTGGTTAGTGTCTCATCCTGAAATGCTCTCTATGGAAGGCATCCCAAAATAGGACTTCACATGGTTGTGATTTTTACCAGTGACATTGAAAAATGTTCTTCTGTTGCTGGTGGAGGCAGTTTTTACCTGAGTGTTTGCTAATTGTGAAGTTTGTCAATAGGAAAAAATTCTGTCCCAGGTTGTAGTGCCAGTCATGCTACTTCTGGTGTTCTGCCTTCTCTGATAGCATGTAAATGTACTCGTAGTGCGTCCTGCATACTTAACAATTTCTGGTTTTGGGGTAAGGATGTTGATAATGCACTTGAGTTTCCTGGCAAGCTGCTTATGCTGCATTTTAAAACAGAGGTTTGTTCTTTCAGTATGTTCTTGGTCTTTTTAACCTACAGGCATTAAATTAGTACTATAGGGCACATAGGACATATAGGATGTTGTAGGTCTTACATCCATCTAACTCATATAGTTGCTTGCAGTTGTGGAAGGAATGCTGGATGTTCTGAACTGTGCCGTTCTTAATGACTGTTAGTGTATATGAACTAATGTTTTGAAATTAACAAGTCTATGTGGATCTCTTACCTGTATAGCAGAACTTAGCACTCCTCTTCTGCACTGATTTCCCATTATACTTATATCTGTGTTTGTGTAGCTTTCTCACTGCTTTAAGCTTGGTGAGCTCTTTTTTCTTTTTTTTTTCTAAATCTCACAATTTCAATTGTGAGCATGTAGCAAGTGTATTTCCCAGTGAAATATAACAGTGAGCTGTATATTTCCCGGTAGGACTGACTTTCCTCTGAGAAGCTGGAGATGAGTCATGAAAACTGAGGTATGTAGCAGGCACAAGGGTTCAATCTTTGTGTTTTCAACTTCTAATGAGAAACTGGAAAAGAGTCAGAGAAAAGAACAAGGAGGAGAGAATACCCCTACTTAGCTATACTCTGCTCTTGTGAGACCCCACTTGGGGCACTGTGTACAGTTCTGGTGTCCTCAGCATAAGAGGGATGTGGAGCTGTTGGAGCAAGTCCAGAGGAGGGCTATGAGAATGATCAGGGGACTGGAGCACCTCCTGTATGAAACAGAGTGAGAAAGGTGGGGCTGTTCAGCCTGGAGAAGAGAAGGCCGCGTGGCAGCGGCCTTCCAGTATCTGAAGGGGTCCCGTAAGGGTGCTGGGGAGGGACTCTTCATTAGGGACTGTAGTGATAGGACAAGGGGTAATGGGTTCAAACTTAAACAGGAGAAATTTAGGTTAGATATAAGGAAGAAGGTCTTTTCTGTGAGGGTAGTGAGGCACTGGAATGTGTTGCCCAAAGATGTTGTGAGTGCTCCACACTTGGCAGTGTTTAAGACCAGGCTGAACTGAGTCTTGGGTGACATGGTTTAATGTGTAGTGTCCCTGCCCATGGAAAGGGGTTGGAATTAAATGATCTTTCTAATTCTAACTATTCGATGATTCTGTATGCATAAGACATCATAGCTATCCTGTTCTGTTCTATTATGTTCTATTCTCTTCTGTTGTATTTTGTTCTGTTCCATTCACTGCATTCACAATGAGTTACATAATGATGACACCATTACTGGAACAGACTTCCTAGAGAGGTGACCAATGCCCTGTGCCCATCAGTGTTTCAGTGACATTTGGACAACACCCTTAATAAGCATACGTTAACTTTTGGCCAGTCCTGAAGTGGTCGAGCAGTTGCACTTGATGATCATTTTGGGTCTCTTCCAACTTCCAGTCTTTTTCTACCTAACAGTACATGCTGAGGAAATACCAGAGGACATTTCTTCCCAGCCCTGCTCTAGTGGAAGGCAATGGATGGGTA
>JANRGW010021672.1:3887-33812 GCA_024733675.1 Psilopsiagon aymara
GGCCACAAGTCAAAAACACAGTGCTGCACCAACTACTAAGAAGGAGAAAAATGACTGCTACTGCTGAACCCATGAAATGTTTATACAATTCATATCGATAAAATTTATAAGGATTATCAAAGGATTGCATTGGTGTTGCAGTATCAAAATAAGTGGGTCTACTATATAAAATCCAATCTAAATTAACTCAAATTTTATCAAACATTTGCCTACTTCAGTTCTAATTACTTTTCTGACTGACATCAGTTTTCTGATTTCCCTGGGTTCTGGTGTGAATTCCAGCCTGTAACATCTTTCCTCCAGTGTCACAGGTCTATAATTTTTGAATAGTTCAGTTTGAGCTCATAATATCATATCTGCTTATGCTTTTTTGCCTGTATTCATTCATTTGAACTTATTGTCATAGTTACTAGGCATTTCAGATGTGCTTTAATGTTTAGGTGTGACTTGCTGACTACTCAGCTGCTTGCACGTAGTGATGTCATACTCTCTACCTCAAAACCATCATAACATTCAGAGTAGAAGGTACAATGCTTTAGAAAATGAAGCTATGTCCTAAGAAGATGCAACTTATTCAAAATCCTGTAAGCAAATTTGTGTCTATCTGTCTCCTCCCCACCACCACATAAAAAAATCAAACAAAATAAACCCCTTTAAATAATAACTTACTTGAATAGATTTGACAGAGTGGTTGGAAACTTGAAAAAAACTGGATGCTTCTAAATCTTGAGAAAATAGGCAAATGAGTGGACAAAAGACACAGATTGGAGATTTCTTCCTACAGACAGAAGGCGTGAGATCGCCATTTGTTGTATATGATTCAATATGAGGGCGGAAGAGAGACTCCAATTTTGTCCACACAGAGGACTAGATCTCAGATCACTGCCTACTATGAGACACAAAGCAGTATGAAAATAGACTTCACTCATTTTGGTTTAGTCAAAATGACTTTTTCTTTTTATAGCTTTAGCCTTTTCAACTGGACAAATCTAATTTCTTTTTCTTCTTTTTTGTAGGTTGTATGGTTTAATGAAGACTTTTAGCCTGAGACAAATTAAAGTCTGTACTATTTAGCTTGGCTACAGCATCACAGTGATGAGTGTCTACTGCTTTTGGATCTAGTTTTTCATGGCACTACCCTGTGACGAAGAATTGTGTGAGGTCATCTGGAACTGCCTCAAATAACTCTATATGATGTTTCATTGTGTGCTCATTCAGGAGTGTATCTGTCTCAGCAGCCTCATATCAGTATGTTTTCCTTAGAAACCTTCCACTAGGATAGTTTCATGTTGAGGCAAGGCAATCCCTTAGCAAAGGCCTTCCCTGAACTGGAATGGAGGGGTGAATTGAGAGGACAAAACAGATTGTCCACTGATTTAATCTTGAAACAGCTGCACTGGAAGCAGGAACAACCTTTCATTTTTCTCACTAGCCTACTAGTAGGTACTTGGGAATTTAGTTCAAAGTTTGAAATAAATTCCTGTCATATTGGATGTTTGAATTAGCAAATTAAACATAGTTCACTAATGACATTTGCAGTGCATGTTGTGCTAATTAAAATCAACTTATTTTTCCATTATTATTTGCATACTGTTGCTCTGCAGTTATACACTTGGAAGGATAATACTGCACTGAGATGCCATTTTTTTTGGCATCACTTTGTGCTAATGAATGGAGTGAGGCACTATATTCTTAGGCTGTACTGCAGCCCCTTGTTCTTCTGCTTCAATTTTTTCAAAACTAATCAACTATGAAATAACTACTTCACAGCCTCTGTTAAAGATCTGCTTGTTTCTATAGTGACAAACAAAATTTACTTTGTAAACTCATTCTCACTTTAAAAAATAAACTCCCTGTAGTCTTTCCAGACTTGGAAGAAAATATACTGAGGCATAAGTTTCAGGGAAAACAAAATAGCAGTAGAAGGTATAGGGGCATTGTGGCCAAGGAAGTGCTTCTAAGCCTCTAGGTCAATGTGATTTTCTACTGTATACTAATGACAAGATTAAGGTAAGTTGGAAATACCAGAAGTGCCTGTGTCTGTATAAGCAGTAGAACGTGAACTATCTACACTGATCTGAAATACCTGAAGATTTAAGACACTACCAGATCAAAAAGAGTTCAGTGATGAGAAAACTCTAGACAAATATATTATTAACAGAACTTGCTTGTGAGTGCAACTTTGGAGTCTGGTGCTCTTGGTTTTCCAAGTTACAACATCAGTGAAACATAACCATTAATTTATGTTAATCCAGTCTAGCCATAATTTAAATATTTTCATAGCCACAGATAGACAGAAAAAAGATGAAAAATTTCTTGAATAAAGACATGTGTGAGAAAAGTAAAAAAAAATTGTTATAAGAAGAAAATTTACAAGGCTAGCAGCATATTATAGCGAACAAGGCAACAGCTGTATTTGTAAAGTTAGTGATATCAGTGATATCCTAGAGACCCCAGGATAGTAGCTTGCTATCCTCTGAGTTGCATGAGCTTGTTGAGTTGCTGTAAAGGTGTCTTTGAGCCATCATCTTCCATGGCTCCTTGTTAACTGACAAAGTCAAAGTCTACGTTCTCAGTCATTACCCTTTGAAGCTGGACTGATTTGTTCCATTTTGCTGCATAAGTAGGTTAGCATCTAAGCAGGAGCATTTAGCCAATGATAGATGCTTTTATCAAAACCTTTTCAGCACAAATTCTTTATGCAGGACAGAATGAAGAGGGTGGCCAAATTAAAAGGAACAAAAATATTGACAAACATGTAAAGCATTCCTTAACCAGGCTAGTCACTGATATCCATAATAGCTCATTGAACCTATCAGCATCTATAATTAATGAAAGCTGTGAGAAGCATGGGCAAAATTGCTAATTAATGTAATTATAAGGTTATTTTGTATTTAAACTGGCCATTAAGGAATATTTGTGTTGTTACAGTATCGGGGTATTGATACATTGTGAAGTCTCGATGTTTTCCAGAAATGTTACCCTGGCTCTGTGAAGGACAGTAGCATAGCAATATGCATGGCATCTTTCCCCTGCATGTGATTCCTCAGGCTGTGAAAATTATTCTGTGGCCTTCTGCAGTGAGTCACACTCACCAACTGAGACAAATGTGGTACAGCACATCACAGAATCAAGGGTTCAATACAGAAAGGTATTTGTCTAAATAAATATCTCAGATTGCTAATTAGGTGGCTTCCAGATTGTCTAGAATTGTTAAACTATGAACAGCAGGTGGGAAAACATAACAAAATCCTTAAGGATCATAAATATAGTTTATGAACTTGTTATTAAAACAAACCACAATATAAGTTTATCAAAATGGCATAAAGAAATTAAAAATGCTACAGTGAGTTAGATGAGATTATAAACCCCCTTAGAGAAACAAACCAATATTTTCCCAAGAGGAGGGAGGGCCCACAGTACATATTTTCATTGGGCAATAATATTGAGAGTTTCTGACCTTCTGAAAATCAATCATATTACTTCAGGGTATTTTTCACAATCATTACTTGCATAAGCAGTGGGTTTGTATGGCTTCTCAGTGATTCAAAGTGCCAAAGAGCTGACTGCAGGTAAATAAATGCCTTGTTTTTCACCTGAGTCAGAGAGTTGATCTGTCTTGGTAACTGTACTTGAACGAGAGCTCAAGAAGAGAGGAGGAACATTATTTGTGGCAGCAGCCCAGTTTTATAACTACTTAAACCCCACCCTTGGAGTATATTTTCTCTCCTCACTACCACCTTCTCGAAACAGCTGTGGCCTCCCATAGGTCCTCTCCAGTTTTAACTTTTCACACCTTTGTAAGAATAAGACTCTCTCAGATTCCTGTTTCTCATCAGCTGCAAACCAATATTTCAACTGAAGGTTCTATAAAACATGTCTCTTGTTAAAGCACATTTGGATGTGTCAACATTGAGACAAAAAATCTATAATAAGTTTCCCTTGCCAATTAAAGTTAATCATGTTTTTTTGCATGAGAGTCAGATCAAGTTCTAGGTGGTTCTATCAGCCTACGGCAAAAAGCAACACTATTTTACACAAAGGAATTTCAAAAACATATTTACTGTAATTGCAAAGAAAATGTGTGAAAACCTTTTGAAATTAAATGCTGGGGCTCTTCATTCCTCTCCACCTCACCATTTTCTCAGTTGAGAACTTCACTTGTCTGACATGTTAGTAATCTCCAACCAAAGCACCATTATTTTCCCTTCCCTAGCATGACTAATTATTTAAGTGGTGGAGTCAGGAAGATGCCTGTGATTAACACAGGCTGCGATCACATAATGAAGGATATATTTTCACCTCTTTGATCAAAGGAAATGTTATAATGAGGGATCAGACCTTTTTTCTCACTAAAAGGGAGAATACAGAAGGATGACACTGCTGACATTCAGATATTCTAGGGAAAGCATGATGTGGGGAGTAGAGATGTTTACAATTGATTGTTCAGGGAAGAGGGTTCAAAGATCTATCACATATAAGGTGTCACATCCACTCATTTATCCTGGTTTCAGCTGTAACAATTACTTTTCTCCTCAGAAGCTGGTGCAGTCCTGTGTTTTGGCTTTAGACTGAAAACAATGCTGATAACACATCAACGGTTTAGTTATTGCTTAGCAATGCTTATCCTAATCAAGGACTTTTCAGTCTCTCATGCTTTGCCAGTGACAAAGGGCACAAGAAGCTGGGAGGAAGCAGAGACAGGACACCTGACCCAAACTAGCCAAAGAGGTATTCCATACCACAGCCCCTCATGCCCAGTATATAAAGTGGGGGAGTCACCCGGAAGGGACTGATAGCTACTCAGTCAGGGTATTGGTCAGCAGATGCTGAGCAATTGATTGTGCATCTCTTGTGTTTTCTGAGCTTTCATTTTTTCTCTTGTTCTTTCCTATTGTTAGTAGTAGTATTATTAGTATTCTCATTATTACTGGTATTCTTTCTATTATCACTATATTTTATTTTATTTTAGTTATTAAATTGTTCTTAACCTGTGGGAGTAACATTCTTTTGATTCTCCTCCCCATCCTGCCCAGAGAGGGGAAAGGAAGCAGAGAGCAAGCAGCTGTGTGGTGCACGATTACCGGCTGTGTCTAAACCACAACAACAGTACTGCAAACAGATGCCTGTGATACACTGAGTTACCTAGGGTACAGTAATATGAAATGTAGGACAGGTATCTTCACCTCTGTTTTCAGCACTCTGCTACTGCTCTTCACTTGTATGAACTCTGGATCTTAATGATTCAGAGTGCATTTGGCATGAAAACAGTAAAAGAAAAAAAAAAAAAAAAAATTCCTAGAAAAGAAGATAAAGAGAGGAGGAGCAGTATCTTTTCTTTAGGTAATGATTGACTGAACTGTCTTGTCTACCTTTGACTTTACCCTCACAGATTATTTGTAGAAAGTGTTTCCTTCCTTGGAAGGTTATTTTAAGAAATCATTCTACTCTAACAGACACAACTCTACACGGCTCTATACTGACCTAAATGACATGAGCTGATTTATTTACTTGCATTTTGGCCTTTTTTTTTTTTGAGAGGTGTTTTAGGGTCAACAGTAAGTTAATGATTTTGGCCCATAAATGCCCATAGCACAACAGGCTGTTCTGTGTCGAATTGTATCAAGAAGTTTTTCTGTACAAGACTGTCCTGGTGTCAGGGAAATGTTTTACTAGTGAAGATATTGATTGCATAAGTATGCCGCTAAATACATCTGAGGAACTAAGCACTGCCAAATTGTCCTGAATGAGCCTGGCTACCTCAGTAAGTACTTCAATGCTTGTTGGTGTGCTCAAGTTTTACAAAAAGATTACTTCACTTTAGTGATCCTTTCTCCCAGCAGGACAGCCTCTATCCTTAAGCAGAGTCCTGTGGATACTCTGCTCTTTGTTAACCATTTGGAAATAAAAATCTGTTGCTCTTATTTGTGGTGTGCATGAGGGGACTTTTATCCCTCCTAACTTGTCATTTCTGATCAAAAACAACACATTCTTTTAATGACCTGGAAAGCAGAATAAAGAAGTGAGGGATGAAACTCATTGTTTTACTGACTCTGGTCTAAACAGTTAGCTTATAAATCCTATTATTCTGACTTAAAAATTGTACAAAGCCTATGAAAACCCACAATGTTTTGCATTTGTGTTGCCAACTGGTACAAACTGAAAGGGCAAGCTTGAGAGGATCAAATTTCCACTGTCACACCATAGTATTTCCAAGCATGCAGTCAGGGTCTTTGCAGCTAGTAAATGAGCTGTAAAAATGTCTATTATGCATTTTGGACATAAATTATTATAGTAGTTCAACATTACAGGGTAAGAGTTTTTGGAAAAATCTATTACTAGTACACTAAGAGCTAGCATTTCCAAAAGGTTTCTCACCTATCAGCTCCTGTTTAAATACCTAAATAGTAGCTAGATTTTCCTAAGTGCTCAGATCCTATTTAGATAACTAAATGTAGTGTGAAAATCTCAGAAGTGCTGTCTTTGCCAGCTGTGGGATGCTGAGCATTTTGGAATCAGTGACCACTGTAACAAGGTCCTTGCATGGAAACTGAGGGGTTTTTAAAAAACTATGAATAAAGTGTGAGAATTGAAAATATTCTAGTATAATTTTCAAGAACAATTACTCATCTGTAATGTTGTCTCCAGTTATATCACTTAATATATTGCTAAAAGAGTCTCTTAACCTACTAGTTTTTAGTCATAACAATAGTGTTGATCTATAAATACATCATGAATTTTCTAGTAACAGATTCCAGTCCACAGACATAAGTCCTCTATGAAATCTGTTAATTCTTGCATTTCTAATATCAAAAATTCCATTGCAAGTGTCCCTGTACAAACATTAAAAATAAAGTGGCAACACTCAGTGTCTGTGATAAGAATTGTATAATGAGGATGAAATCCAAACTCACACATGAAGCGGTAGGAAGGAAATGAAGACATAGATGATATGTATGTTTCAACAGCAAATAATGTCAGTTCCACATCAGGGGAAGACATGGAAATAAAGCAATTCCTATACCAATCTGTTGATTTCCATAAAAAGGAAGTGCAGGGCAGACAGAACATGCCAACAGGTAAATTTTGCAACAGAGAGAGACTGAATTATGGACACAGGAATACCACAGTCTGGAAACCAAAGGTTATTACCCTCTTCTCTGTAGCTATGTATAAAGGTATTGAAGTCCTTGATAGGAACACGACTTTATGAACTTTCTCCTCTGGCAGGATCTGAAAAATTAATGTCCTGAGTAAACACAGGACATTTTGTTTTATCAGGCTGCTTGATTTGGCAGACAGTTGCTCATGCTGTATATTTCAATGAGTTAAAATTAGTGACTTTACATTTATTTCCTGTTTCTAGGAGATATTATGGGGTCAGGTAACATGTATGTATCAAAAAAAAGAAACAATTTGAAATAAAGAACTGAGCAGATTACCACCAGTAAAATCTCTAACCTGTAATGGTTTAGTTTTTGCCATTTGGGTTGATAGTACTAGTTTGAGCATTTTGAAATCTCCTGATGCTTTTGTTTTTTTGTTTTCTTGTTTTTTTTGTTTGTTTGTTTTTGTTCTTTTTTTGATAGAGTTTTCACAAGTTAGCCAGGACTAAATCTAAATTGAAAAGTAATGGCAGCATTAGAAATTAGATCACATAGCACAATCCTGCAGACAGCACAGATCAGAATTAAAAAAATAATTCATGTTCTATTTACGGTATTCACTAATACGTGGTTCTTCCCCCTACCTCCTCTCCCCTTCTGCTGCATGACGTCAAAGACAGAAACAGACGTGTGAGGTACCCTCACTTAGAGATAACTTCCATTTTATTCAACACCTCACATGTATGTGTTTGTGAAAGGTAAAAGAGATGGCAGTGATTCAGGAAAAACAGAACAATGGAAACCTGAAAACAAAATCTAAAACCCGAGGAAGTTAATAGTGCTGGAGTGTTTCATTTACTGACAAACTGAACTCCGTTGCAAGCTTCCTCACTAGGCATGCACAAGCTGAATGAGTGCAAGTGCCTATCTCATGTCCTGGATCACTTCCACAGTTTGCACTGACAGCTGAGGAAAGATGGAAAGATGTGCAACGCGCTAAAAGAGCTATGCTTTATAGGTGAAAATTGAATGTTAGAGTTGTGTGAACACACACACTTTAGTTAAAACAAACCATTTTTAGGGTACATATGGAGGCTACATATGCCACATAAGGAATGCCATGGCTAAAATTTACTAGAACATTTCTTTAATAATACTTTTATTGGAAATTAGAAGTGGTAAATCAGGAGCAGACAAGTTTCTGGAATAACAGGAGAGCTGGCAACATAATCAGATTTTATTGGTGCTAGAAACAAAGGGTAGGAGATACCCTGAAAACTCTAGCCCGCCAAAGACTGTGATAGAAAAAATTGCACTGAAGTCAGTCTAGGGAAAGAGTCAGTCAAAGGCCATGTCTGCATGGGACATCAAAGAAAGAAAGAATCTTATTCAGTGCCGGTTCTGAGCCATCAGAACCATGGCAGTGCGTTATCAGTCCAAAAATCACACAGACATTTTAATGCAGCAACACAGGAACATATCTCTGGATCTTCTCAGGGCCTATTATTTTAGTATCAGCAATATACTGATGCTGCGACAGCCTTTGTCACATTGTCTGTTTTTCAGCTACCTGCAATCCACCATGCAGACACAGATAAACACTAATTGGACACATTTTTTTTCTAGATTAAGAGTCAGACTGCTGAGGGCAAAAGCACAGGAGAATCTGGACCTCAGTTTTTGTCCATCAGAGTAATAGTCTCACATCAAAATGTATGGTGGAATACTGTTAGGTGAAGAGATGCATATAGTCTAACTGGTGTGATCAAGTATTTGAAATGCAATTGTCACCTCTGTAGGCAAAACTTCTGATTCTGAATAAAAATTACTTCAAATATGAATAACAATTAAGCATACTACTCTTTTTTACTGAACCCAGCAGAAATTACTTGGTTTTACTATTGCTCAAAATAATATAAACAGTTACCTTGAATCTTAAGGCCAGGGCAGAAAAAAGTTCTCCTGGTTTTAAGGGGGAGAAACGTGAGGATGTTTTGTGAGAAAATGTATTGGGTTTTTTTTTAGTAGATTTACAGTGTCTCTGAAAGCGCCCACCTATGATATCTACGGTTTCACTTTTTATAGCTTTATATGGTAGCTTTCCTGCAATGTTTTAATATTTCATGCATGGTCCTAGGAGTTTGTGGCATAATGAAAAAAAAAAATTGCAAACAACTTATTTGAACAAATTAATTGGATTAATTATTCACAATGAATAATTTACTGTCTCTGCCAATATTTTTTTTTTCCCCTCCCTTCCGCCCTTGGTCCATGTCAAATTAGATATTGAAGTGAATGGCTAATAGAAGTGTAACAGATGTTGAAGCTTCTGGAATTTTTCTGGATACTTCTGGAAGTGTTTATTTTCTAAGTATTCATACAAGCTTAGAAAAGGAAAGTGTGACTGAAAAATACAGAATCTGTGGAAAGTTGGGGAGAAGAATATGACAGAAAGAAGGAAAGGACAGAATACGCAGCTACACCCTCTGCAATCCTCCCTTAAAGTAAATACTCACTATACGTTTATCAAATCCTTATGTAAACCTGAACTGTATACAAATCTGCATTAATGCAATTAATATGAATCATCTAGCTGAGTAATGAAAGAAAGCTATTAATCATTTAATCCCAGTTTTCAGCCTTTAGTGACTGCAAATTTAACCATCTTCAGCTGGAATCCTCAACTAAACACAGATGTTGAGAAGCCAAACATGGCTCATGAGGTTACTTTCATCAAATGATCTGTCATTGCATGATATACATTTTTTTTATAAGAAAATCTGCTACCAGATGTGTCCATAAGTATGGCAGGCTTTCCCTCCTGATGACTGTACAGATGTTTGTTCTGAGGCAATTAGCTCAAACTCTCCTTCCCCCTTTTTTACTGCTTATGATAAGTTCTGGGTTGATTATAACCCATGGTGTCACTTACTCCCTTAAATAATATACAATATGTAATCTCAATCCCAGAGACAGAAAAAAATATGTATTTACATGCAGCAATTTACATAGTTCTTGAAACTCAGCTCTGAAGAATTGTAACACCTGTATCTCAAATGATGGAAAAGGAAAGCACTTTAACTGCCACCATGTTGCTTGAAACAAAGGTCAGTCTACCTTTCAACATAACTCTGATGCATCAGGCAGACTAGTTTACGGACTCATCTAGTCTCCCTGGTCTAACTACATAGCTGTGTACCAGAGCTACAAAAAACCTTTTATTTCTCTAAAATCAAGGAGTCAGTAAACACATAAAGGTGCACTGTTGCCTGACACTCTCTTATCTATCACCAAAAGTAACCAGATGCAAGATTATGTTCCACAAAACTGTCCTCAGAAAAAGCCACCTGAAAAACAAAAGAAATTCCAGTTCTTTCCCTCTAGTATTCAAAGTGCACCTTGTGGCCAAGTCAGAAGACAACGGCCTTCCCTGTCTGAAGCAATGAGCTGTGAAAAAAGGGTCATCATTTCTTTTTACTTTTGGATGAAAAAATTGCATAGCTTTTAATGTTCCCTCCATCAGATACCCATGACATCCAGTTCAGTGCTAACAGACATTGCATTAACAAACACACAAGTTTTTCAGCTATATCTTTCAACTTTCAAGATGAATTGTCAACAGAAATTATGTAATTTCACCACAGTGAAAAGCTAGACTGGTTTTACCTGTTCTGACAAAGAAACCTTAACCAGTGATAGGAGGGAGAACAGTGTTGAAGGAAAGAGGGACAGAGAATCGAAAGCACAAGAGGCTACTGCTTACTTTTCTACATCACAGACATGCCATGCTTCTTTCTGCCCCTTTCTCAGATCAAAGCATCATCTGGCCTTGTCCTAACATTCAGAGGGAAGTTTTTCAACCTATTCACAATGAGGGAAACTAAGGCTAAGGAATGATTTTAATGATTGCGTTGATTTACTGTCATTTATTTCATTGCCAGTTTGACAAAGTCAAGAGTAGTTAAAGACTCTTTTCTGGGAAGAATGATCTAAGTTCTTTATCCCTCCAGAAAGAAAGAACTGAAATTCTCTTTCCTGTATCCTTAAACTATGATGTTATTATGTAAAATGGGTTACCTTTCCTTCCTCTGAGCTTTGAATAAAAGTGAAGCCCCTCAAGCTATTTGGATTCTGTCCCTAAAGGAATTTCTAAGTATGTTCAAAGTACAGGCTCCTCAACATGAATAAGCACGGAAAACCTAGTCTGTGCATCTTAGGTGTGAGCTATAAACAAAGCTGTTCAGATCTCATAACAGTGAATTAGTTCCGGACAAATGTAGAAGGAGGTTAGCTGTTTAGGAAATATACTGATGAAAGCTAGGGTATTTATGGACTTTAACTATCTAGCAGTTTTGAAAGACACTTTGAGGATAGCACTGATAATGTATTAAATAAATTTAAGTGCCTAAATAATGTGAACCTGTCCCTTAGTACCTTCTAATGAAATTGCTTTAGGTCCTTTTCAGTCTGACCCAGAAACAGATTTTTATATATGCTGGCATATGATTGTTAAAGGTTGGTTTCTTTCAATTCAGTTGTGCAAGCACTATTTGATGAACAATGTATTTGCCAGTTTTTGCCCATATTTGTCAAATAAATTATTCAACAAATCATTTTTGCTTTATTTGATCAGCTATAACAGCCTTTCTGAATCTTCTGCAATCAAGATACCTTTTAAATAAATAAGTATGCTTGTCTCCAGAGACTTCAGGAGTTGAACAGCTGTTTTCCATCACCATAGTTTTTAAAAGCCTAGAGGGTGATTCTGCATGAATACCATTATTCTTCCTTGGTATAGGACTCTGTACAGGGAGAACCTGAAACCTTTTGTTATTTAGGTACATAAGAATATTAGGAAAACACGAGTTCCAAAACTGCCTCTGTTGGAAGAGTGGCAAGATCCTGAACCCTGGTTTAATATGAAGCAGGTAGGTACCATCAAGTTATCTCATTTCTTAAAATGGATGAGGTGTTGGGTGGCAGGTAATGACAAGCACTGGAAACTAATTCTGCAGGAGAGTCAGCTCCTCAAAACAGGTGATATCAGTCACTGAAGGGAGGAAATAAACTAATTAATGTATCCATGATTTATTTTTTTAACATGAAACATAAAACTTTGATAAAGAACCTTGAACAGCCTTTTTCAATGAAGTACCTTCAATCATAACAATCATCTTCATTATTCTTTTACTGGATAAATGATAAAAATATGCATCTGTGATTCATAAACTTTGATGTTCAGAATTATTTAAACTCAGTATGGCATCGACAGCCTGCTGTTGTTGGTTACAAAGGCTCACCTGCATAAAGAAGCAAATTTTCTACCACAGCAACCTCTGGGAAGCAGCTGGCTGTAAATGAGAATATCATCATTATCTTCAAGTCCTGAAGGAGACACTGTTGAAATAATAAAGGCTAACAATTGTTTTACCTAACTTGCAATTAAAATAGCCATTTTCTTAATGAGAAATTTGGATTAACAGAGGAAAATCTGTTGCAAGATTCGTACTTGGTTCTTCATGGCTATCATCAGCCTCAGGGTTGTACTTTACACTGAAGGTAAATTTATACATAATTCATTTAAGGCTCATTAATTATTAATAAAAGTTTCAAGTGTGTTACAGGTGTATATATGGTATGTGCCATGAATGATTATGAACACCTCAGTAAAAGGTATTATATTTGTTTCCTGTCAATGACTACAAACGATTGGTACCTGCCAGTATCTCTCAGTCATCTCTTTTAAATACTAGTATATTAAATTATGCTAAATATATATTAGATGCTGAACAGTTATACAGAAATTTATCTTTAAAATAAAGTCTATATCCACAGCTGCAAAAATGTCATGTGAAAATACACAATATTGTTATATATTACACTTTCTTGCATAAGAAAATGGATTTATGTGGGATTAAAATATGATACTCTAATTATATTTTGAATTATATGTGCTTAATTTTGCTGTACAATTTTTAGTGCAAAGTAGAGCATTACTAAGTAGAAGAACTGGGAGTGGTTGTTTCCTCCTTAAGTGCTTCTATAAGCACTGCTAGACTAATTGCAACTCACTCTAAGCACTGTGCAGTAAAGGAATGAATATGTACCTGTTAACTGAAACAGTGTGAGTTGCAATCTGATTGAATCCTCTTGGATAAAGAAAAGACAGTTAGATTGATGAGTAAAGCATATGTTTTCTCACAGTGAATGATGAAAAGGAGACAGCATTCTAAAGGAATTAGTTTCTAGATAGGTCTTTTTCTAAAAAAATGTAATTTGATAAAGGTTTGGGGTACACGTGCCTTCATGCACATAAATGCAGAGTGCCATGTGAGCTGTCAATTTGCCAACTCAAAAGTAAGAGTATGCTATTGATGACATAAAGCTGGGAGCAGCTTAAAAAGCAGGTGAACTTTAGGACTAGAAAAACAGCATTGAAATTACAGTTAACAATAACTCAGTAATATTTTTGTGATCATTTTTGGTTCCTATCAGCTGGAAATTATGAAAAAGAGAGGCCCAGTCATGACAGTAGATGACGGAAATACTTGGTTAGATGAAACCTATTGTAGACAGAAGTGAATTTTGGGTGCATGTGGTGAGATATTTCCTTGTGAGATGAACACAGCTTCGCTACCAGAAGTGGAATGACTGCTTTTCAGTCACAAAGAGAGAAAGAACGTAAAGAACAGCCCTGACTGACTTGAACTGCACAGTAACAGATCAATACGCGCTTCACTTTTTTTTTTTTTTGTCTTCTTGGGAAGATTCAGTTAGTAAGATTCCCCGTGGTGTTTATAATACCATGTGTAGATGTCTACAATGTCTACATGTGCACCTGAGGTCATCACCTTAGGCTACTTTTATAGCCAGTAGTGAAAAATAACCACTTTGAGCAGGTAATAGATTTGCCTTATTTTAGATCTGTATTTAGAATGAATTGAATTCTACAGAGAGCAACAGAGAGACCTTGACAACCAGTTTAGCAAATTACCTAGAACATGTCTCCCCTAGTCCTAATGCCCTTTTCATCTGACTGAAACTGGCACCATCTTGGCTCAGCTGCAACCCAGATTAGTGTTGTAAACATCCTGTTAATGCTTTTTTAGAGAATCCTTTCTTTTTTCCCTGAACAGGAATGCTGTCATCTTGGTGTAGAGCAGGCACAGATGAGGGTAGTTCTTTCTTTCTGAGTTTTTTCTGGCTTCTGAGAGTCTCATAGAGTGGTCTGAATATAGCACTTAGTGGAGCATGCAGTGAATCTCCAGCTACATTTTAAATACATTTTTAGAGTGTCTGTTTTATAACCTTCTTCTACCTGTTCGTCTGTAATGAACATTAGCTTCAAATGGAGCAGGGATCCTTTAAAAAAATTAAACAGCCAAGGGCCCTTTGTCGTACAGCCTATTCATGATTTTCTAATCTGATTAAAAGTGCCACTGAAGTTGATATGAATTTGAATTAGAACAGCAATATTACCTTTGGCTATCAGTAGAACTCTCCTTGTGGTTCCAACTTGATTATTGTTGTAGCTACTTTTATAATCCTTTTTTATGATATCGTTATTGCATAAATGTGCAAAAAGTTAAGACTACACAGAGTAACGATCCCAAAGTATTGGTATTCATTCTAAAATTAACTGAAAAGGAGATCCAATGAAATATGACCTTTGCTAGCAACCTATATTAAAACAATTGTCCTGCAGAGGATTTTGTGTGCATTGAATTCAGTACTTTATCCTGTAGTGGAATTCAGTATTTATCTGTGGTATGTAAAGCTTCAACTCCGATATGCACATAGGATCTGTAGGATGAAGAGGAAGGAGGGAAAACAACTGTGGAAATTCTAGAGAGAGAAAAGTCAATATTTTGCTTTCAATTGAGTGTGCAAGTGATGCAGAATTTAACATGGACTTTAAAGCAATGGAAAAAAAAATGTATGAGTGTAAACCTCACTGTGTTTTTTAGATAAAGTAATCCTAAAACATTTCTGAAAGGTATAGATTAAATGCTCATTACGTAAATGTACTTCCTCATCAATCTGCCTTTGTTCATTTAGACAGTGGTACACTGTTTTCACGTCAAACAATTGCTGATTACAAATAAATAATTCAACACTAAGATATAGTTGTTCACATCTTAGGAAGAAAGGAAACAAATTGGAAAGGAATGTCAATAAATTGACAATATTAAATTTCAATCAACTTACTCTGAATAATTAAAACTTGCAATTTGTGTAAGAGCAAGGGAAGGGAAATGTCAACAGTTTCAAAGTGTGCTAATATCTGACCTGTTATAATCATGTATAAAACCTTCAAAATGAACAAAAGTATATTCCCTAGAATGACAGAAAATAAAATGCTAAATATCAGTATTATTGTTGGGTTTAATGACAAGCAATGGAATTAACTCCTATATATATGAAGCTTTTGTGTTGAAACACTGAAAGGAAAAGAAGTATTTTATTGTCTGTTACATCAGATCCATTTTTTTTTTTTTGAATCATGCCTCAGGGTTTGATATCAGCATTTTGAGAAAAAGGTTCACTTTAATAGGCACTTGTAGAAAATGTGACCAACGGGCAAGTTTTTATTCAGTCTTTGCTCCAATAGTAGCAAAATTAGTCAAGGGGCAGGGCTGGGGGGGGGGCAGAAGCATATCTATTCATTTTATTTAGGTTGGAGGTGTTCTGCTTATTCAAACACTTTCCTTCATCTTTCTATCTATGCTATTTAAAAGGTAGAAGTCTCTTCGGATTGTTGCTACAAAATGTTTTTCTTCATATGAAACTATGTGTATCCTTTGAGAAAATGGATAACCATGTTTTCAGTTTTACACTCCTGGCTCTTCCATGGAAGATGTTGCTGAGAAGGTCACTTTGTCCCTTGCCTTCCTATCTCTCACAGAAGAAGTATTTCCTGAAAAACAGATACTGATGTTTCAGCAGAGATTTTTGAAAAACAAAAGGAAAGGATTTCATCATGTTTGTGATTTCTTTGTTCAAAGACTATTTGTTTGGTTAGATTCACAGGATAAACTTGGAATTATTTTTCTGAGGTTACAGATTCAATTAAAAGCTAAAATAGACTTTTCTATTTTATTCTTTGCCATGTTTCCACAATACAGAAAATAATACTTAAAAAAAACAGAAAACCAAAACAACCAGGAAAAAAACCCCACAAATAAAAACTTCCACCAAAGAATGCATAGTAGAAGTAATAGCAGAATAAACCAATCTTTGGTTACCAAACCCCGAAGGTACCCTGACATTTCGATGTTTACAATAAGAATATACATTTGAACATGTGGTGTTTTTTTTTGGTTTTTTTTTTTTGGTTTTTTTTTTAGGTTATCTTATTACTGTCATTATTAATACAATTGGATGAGGAAGCAGAGATTTAGCTGGGTAGCACTAAACATTCTGCATTTCACTTAAGCATTTATTAGGCTACTGCTAATTAGACTGGAGATTTTCAACTGTAACTGCACACGTTTCACTTATTATACAATTAGGGATGCAATATGAATATTTTATGTTTTCATTAGCTTTTCTCTATAGAGAAAGGTTTGTATCTCCTACAAACAACAAAATCATCTATCCAGATTCCCAGTGGTCCTGGGAAAAAATCAGGCTTGCATCTGTATTAATGTAGGTTGAAGATAGATTGAAGAAAATGCTGGGAACCAAGCAAGTTTTCTTCTGTGCCAATGTTTCCACATGTGGAATGGAAATAAAGAGGGGGAGAAATCAGGAGAAAAATGAAGAAAAACAGCACTGCAGATCTAAATTAGGAAGAAGGAAAATGACGAATGTGCAATTTGCATTCTTCTTTTTGCCAGCCCCAAGATTCACTTCTCTGGGTTCTTTGCAGACATCAGTGTCAGTTCAAGAGGGTAGAAAACTCCGGCCCTTGCCTTTGCTGATGTTCGAAGTCAAGTGCCCTAGTAACTCAGGGAGAATTAGCAGGATCCTATTAAATGAGCAAACACCAGTTTATATTTACGTGTCATATAGCCCTTTGCCACTGCAACAAACTCCATCAGGTATGGAAAAAAACCTGTTTAGAGAAAATTGTGAAACAATGTAAAAAATAACTCCGTTCACCTTTAGGTTTAATTTCCAAAACAAAATAATAAAGGAAATGTTGCTAAATATTGGTAAATGTCTGGGCTTTAAAATATACCTGTGGTCTGAAACTACTGCAGGTCTGGAACTAACATACCCAAGATTCAGTGAAATGTGCTATAAGGATCACATTCTAGGCATGTTTTCATGAGGCAGCTGAACTATTTGAACAGGTAGCAGGTAGCCTCCTTCCTTGCTCTCCCTCTTTTCTCCTGCTTTCATCTTCCACTGCACTTCCTTTCTACTTCCTCTGATTTCAGACACACATTCTTTCCTTCATGCCAGCTCTATCTGATGTGTTTGCACATGAGCCAGTTCATGTCGCTTCCCTTCCTGTTACTCTAATAGAGCTGAACTAGTTTATAGTGTGATGAAGTGATCATAATGTAAGTAGCAGTGTTTTGAGATTTACCGCTAAATATTGAGATACTACAGGAAAAAAGTATGGCTTACTAGTTATGAAAGTAAATTCTAAGAAATTATGCTATTAATTAATTAGAACAAGGGAAAATGAAGAGTTGTTGAAAAGTCTTCAAAGATGAATACATTTCTATTATACCAGGAGTAACTGATCTCTCATGCTTACTTTCTGTTGGAACAGGCATAAATTTTTTTCATATATTGGCTTATTATTACCTCACCTTCCAAGTTTTCAGTAGGAAGAATGTGAAGCAGTTAAAATCAGTCTTTTTTTTTTTTTTTTTTTGGTCAGATAAGATGGCACCATTCCATCATATTAAATCACTTCATTAATATATTGTCATCAGAAAAGGTGTTTTTATATGTGTAGAGTTGTTCTGAGCTGCTCACCTCTTCTGATGGAAGAAAGCACTGATGGGCTAAAATGTAATACCCCACCATGTATGTATAACATTTTACCTAAAGATGAAGCAGTAAAATAGAGGAATCCCCCTTATGTTGCAAAACTATAATTACTGTGAGATCCAGTTGCAGTATGGGCATCCGGTGTTGGACTAGCATGTTCAGAAATTCATCATAACTTGAGTTGCACTGCCCAGTCTTCAGAAGTGAGCTCTCCCTTATGACTGCAGAAATTACAGGGGGAGTCACTGGCCAGGCAGGAATTGTCTTACAGCTCTTTGGTGTCCCTGGGTCATTGTGCTGGGTGTCTATTCCAAGGCACTGACAGTAGGGGCTGCAGGGTTTTTTCTCTCTGGCAAAGGGCAAAGCACAGGATGGCAGTGAGGAGTGAGGAAACACTGTGTTAGAAACTAATCTAAACAAAGCAGATTAATGCAAGATAATGCTGAGTCAGTGTGCAACTGAGAATAAAGTGAGAAAAACAGTTAATGTTAAAAAGCTATGATTTGTTTCAATCACATCACTTCAATTTTCTTAACCTGGTCTTCCTATGGCTATTATTTTCTTCTCCTTTTTTTATTATTATTGCTTACGGATGTGGATTTCCAGACTATATGAAATGGTTTCATGATTAACAGAAATGCACTTGAAGTAAATAAAGCAAATTTTAAAGAAAAGTTATAGGCAACATAATTTATTATGTTCTACCAGCAGAAACACTAAATTTGTATGCCTAGATTTGACAAACAATGAATGTGTTTGGACTGAAAAAGCACACAGCAGAGACAAATTGTCATGTGCCTGTACTGATGCTCCTTCTGTGATGTACTAGCTTAGCCATCATTGCAGTGGTAGATTATGTTCCCCGAATTCTCAGTCTAGAGACCAGGCTCTAATGTACGTAATTTGGCTGAGAATGTTACAATATCTTTTTTCTTTTTGTCTCTGGCAGTATTGTCTCAGGATTATCTGCCTCAACTGGCTTAAAAAGGAAGAAGTTTGGGGCAAGTTGGACAAGGCCTTCAGTAATACAGTCTAGTGGGAGGTGTCCCTGGCCATGTCAGGGGGTTTGGAACTAGATGACCTTAAGATCCTTTCCAACCCAAACAGATCTATTATTTATGATTCTATAGAGTTAAAACTGTTCTAGCATTTTCAGATGGCTGAACTTTTCCAATGTCATTGAGTGCTTCTTTTTTTCTCTTGACTTGAAGACAACCACATCCTCATTGGAGCTGTACTTACCTGTGGAACTAAGGTTAACTGACCCCGTATTTCTACAAGCAAAATATTTTAGATAGGTTCTTTATTTTTGTACGACTAAAAATTCAAGGTAATTGGACCACAGAAGGTCTTCCAAGTATCTTTAGCTAAACATACCATATGCATTCAAATTTACCTTACTATTAAGCCTATACTTATGTCTTAAACTAGTGTTTCGCATTCATATCAAATGTTTTATTAATAGATATAATACATTGCACATACAGTAGTTGACAAATGAGAGCTGAAAATAATTTCTAAATACCAAAATGTTAAAAGTGTTCAAACAACATATTTGTCAAACAATAGAAAACAGCAGCAGCAACTGCAATGTACTGAACTTCTAAATCTGTGCAAATAGAATGTGCCAATTGAAAAATGGATGAAATGAGCTGAACAAAAGGTAAAATCACTTCAGAGACTTTAAAATGGACAAATGTGTAACTATTTTCTCCCATCATATATTGTGTCAAATAGTGTACAAGAAAAATTTACATCACACAAATTAATATGCATGTCTATTCTGTAAACTACTGAAATTCTGTGGAGCTAAAAAACCTTTAAAAAACAAAAGAAAAACCAAAGAGAATGATAATTTAGAATGGGACATTCATCGCACAATTTCAATGGTCTATCAAGAGGGACTGCATGTCTAAAGTTCCCCAGTGCTCTTCATCATCTAGCTATAAATACGAAAAAATGGCCATAATTTGTGTCACACTATCAGTATTCAACTGAAGATCAGTTATTCAGTATCCCATTCTTGTGTGGATGTGTATTTTCCTTCTTTTGACATCTAATGATTTCACTGCAAACTCATCTATCAGTGTTCACTTCATATTATGTAGGAACCACTGAGTGACAGAAAAAGGTTGGGAACTTTTTACTATTCAAGTTTGCCTTAAGGATAAGGGAAATCCTGATTTTTTTTCTATTTTAGGGCTCTGCAAACTTATTTACAGGCTTTTTGTGACAGAAACAGTCTGGGCTCTCACATAATCAGGCCCCCTATTTTCTGCTGCAAGTCTATGCTCAGTTAAATTCCTGACTATTGTATAAGGGTTTTAGTTCAGCATTCTGATTATGGTGGTGTCATTAAACTGTAAACCAATGTTCATTGCTGCTTAGCTGCCTAGTGTTTTGTTATGAAATTTGATATAAACTCTGGATTTAAAAAACCTATCCTTCACTTGAGACTGTTGATTTTAAAGTGACAGTTTTCAGGAGTAAACTAAGATTGATTTCTAAATTGCTTGTCATATATTTTATGGGTCCAGCACTGAGGTCCTGTCATGGTTAAATGTCCTATTGACTTAATTTAAATGGAAGTCTGCAGTGTCACAGATGATGATACAATTCTGGTTGTCACTTCATCCCCAAATGCAAAGTTAGTCAAAGTTCACCACTGAATATGTTTCTTTTCCTAGAAGATACATTGCTAATCACTGATCCCAGAAAAACTTACTAGGCAAGGCAAGTAGATATGCCTGGCATGACTGAACAAAAACAGAGTCCTGCTTGAACCAATGTGTGTTGATACACTGTGATAGGATGGTGAAGTTGCTAACACAGCCATGCTTTTTCCACCACACATCATACTGGTATCATATTTGCCAGAGATATTTATTGCTGGCTATGCTGTTTCTTGGAAGATTTCAGCCCGGCCAGAATAGCAATGATATGGACCTGACCTATGAATTTAGAGACAGCCCTGTCTTGGTGCTTGAACAGCTCTGCACCGGGCCCTCTCCACATCTTATCCACTAGGACAGAAATCCAGGCTTGGATGCAGTCAGTAGGAGCTCTACTGGGAGAGACAACTGTTGCTGATATTTTCAGGGAGATGCATTGAAGTGCTTCTGTTGAACTTAGCGTCCATTAGGTAAAAGACCGTGTACTGATGATTAAAGACTGTCTGGGAATGTCCTGGGAACATGTGGTCTGGTCTGTTTCCTGACCATCAGTGAAAGCAACTTGTACTTAAATATGTCTGCTTAGTGGAATTTTGAAACATAAAAATGGTATTAGAAATTGCCTTGTTGATCCATTTTTTGATACAGATGGGAAGGAAAGGCTCCACTTGGCCATAGGCACCACTTGGATAAACTAAAACCATCCTCCTGTAGATTCTGATGGGCTGATGTGACAAGTAGACATCTGTCAGACTAGTTTTCACTATAGAAGTCCTTGCCAGTCTCATGAAAATTCCACTTGGGAAAAGTACTCTATACAGTTAATATCACATATTTTCCGATTACTCTGCTTGATGTTAACTGCAACTATACAGAATGAAATGATTAACAAGAGTGTTCTTGCATTGGAGTCTCTCAACAGATAGTTGCTCCAGTAGGAGAGGACAGCAAGACCTTTAAGCAGCTGCAAAGAAGCAACAGCTGACAACCTTTGTTGGGTGTAAATGTGAAATGTACGTTCAGTGTACTTGTTTTATCTTTTGTTCTAACATCTGTGACTTAGTCTATATGCCACCAGCAATTACTTGTAGAATTATGGTAAAGAAAATAAAATATGATTACAAGTAGGAAAGCAAATATGATGAGTTATCATGGCCATTATAGAATGAGAATACTGATCTGGCACTCTTCAAATTGCTTAACTGCACTGCAAATGCAATCAATCAGCTTTATTTGTGTAATATATTAACTCCTTTTAAATAATTTTTTAAATCTTCTAGCAAAATATGTCCTTTATTATATCAATTCTCATTGTATATGCCTCTCTTTTGGTCTCTCTGGTTCTAATTCTCTCTCAAAGCCTTGTTTCTAGGAGAGCTCTCATAACAGAAATGTTGCCCTAAGCTGTTACCACTTCATGGTTCATCTGGCAGGAAATGGAACTTCAATTGGAAAGGAGAATATAGGTTTTCATGAATGCCTCTCACAATTGAGTATCAAAATTCTTTATTCTGTACTCATTTTCAGGGTAATTAATCTGGGTCAAAAAGTGAAAAGTATTTGGGTGGTTATTTTCAAAATGCATTAGCCTCTGCACTGTTACAAGGATGCCTTAGAGTAATGACTCTACCTTTAGTAGCATGCGCAATAACATTCTCTCCTCCTGTAATTACATCTCACTCTTCAATTGCCTCTCTGCTGCTCCGAGTGTCAGATTTCCAATGGAAGTTGTTCTTTTGAAAGGATCAATGAGAATAATAAGAGGGATTTTCTATGATGATATGTGACGCACTAAGGAAAGGTAAAAAAAGGTTGAGTTCCAAAGGAGTGAACAATTGCTCTGAGGAAAACATGATCATAGTCACCTGAAGTGTGGGTCTTTCACTACCAAGATCGGTAAAACTGATCTCTCTGCAAAAATTGTTTTCTACAACACTTTGTTTCTTTCACTGCTTTATTTTTGTGACCCAGAGATTGGCTTATAGCAGTGGGTTTTTTTTTTTTTTTTACAAAAAAAACCTTTCCAGTAGAGTTAGTTTTGGTACATAAAGAATAAACACAAGACATAAACCTTTTAATAATATGGGAGGTTAAGTTTCCTTTTAGATCGCTGGTGTCTGCCACATCTGTGAGCTTATAATGTAAAGTCCAGAGCTGTAGGAAAAGAGCTACTTGATACTGTGAAATGGGTTAATTGCTCTTTATTAGAATTTAATCTTTTCATTCAATATAAACTAAAAAAAAAAAAGTCCCTTGTAATATTTTCCTTACTAAGCTTAAAAGTATAAAAATATAGTTCAGCCGTAAGAATTCATGATGTAGCTCTTCCTTTGTGCTTGTGCAGGTGTGGTCCTTCTGATGTCATTTTTGGTGTAACAGATAAAAAGACAAATCTGTGTGATATTTGGCATCACTAGAGATCTCAGGCATAAATACTCTGTTTACGAGGGCCTGATCATGTCACCATTATTCACAGAGAATATTACTATATTCAACAAGTAATCACAATGACATGGAAATAAAAAAAAAAAGAAAATAACAGAAGTGAACCTGGGAAGTCCCAATTAGGATGTGCTGACTTGCACTGGGTAAATTAATTGGGGATTTATTGATTCCTTCACACCCAGGTATAGTAAAAATCTTAATACCTTTAAATTTTTTACATATTGTAGTGAAATATGCATCAGCTAGGATGATCTTGGTTTTTTACAACCTGAAGATGCAGTTTAATATGAGCCCAGTGGCAGTCTGTTTTCTACAGGTTTTAAATGGCATCAAATTGACACTGGTCAGAAAAAGTGTTAAATCTATAAAATGATGAGATAAAACTGGCACAGAAGATACAGGAAGAACTGCTTTGGTACGGTTGAAAATTGGTCAGCAAGGAGGGAAGGAGAAGGGATTCTAATGGGCATCCCAAGCCTAAAACAGAACTGTGTGAGAGAAATTTCAGTGAAGGACAAGTGCAGGAGCAGTTTAATGTCTGCATTCTCCTAGGGGACATACAGAAAGTATTCATACAGCAGCTGAGGTTTTCAGTGAATTGATACTAGATCTAGCACTGAATCTCAAAACATCAGCAAGTCTAAACACTTGAACTGAGGCAGTGTTTAATCTACAATTATATCTAGACCAATCCAAGAGTCTTTTTTTCCCCCGACCTCTTAAAATCACAAATGAGTTAGAGGCTGTAGTCCCTAGAAAGCCCTAAATATTTATTATTTTTTTTTTTTACCATAACACTTAAATTCCACCACATGTAACATCTTTAGGCCATGTCTACAGTACAGTGATTATGCCATCTGGCAGGATCTCCATCCAACACTGGGCTGTAGTTTCTCTGTATATGCAGGACAGGCAGTGCCAGTTGCAGCCAATGGGTATAGTGAGTGCATATGATTAGCTGTTCAGTGCAAGGAGTGATTCCTCTTTTTGGTGCATATTTGCTTTAAGTTTATATAACAGCAAGGACACCACTGCCTTGCTGTTAGAGCTTTCCTCCATTTTGGATTCAAGATCTCAAAACCAGAGTAGGATAGCACTTAGAGTGAGTACCACTTTTGCTGTGGGTGCAAAGTCCTTTTTCAGTTTGTGTTCTTTGAATGGAAGGTGAGGACCTAGTACCCACAGCTGGTGGGAACTTCAATGCCAGCAAAGATATGAATCAGACATATGGTCTAGAACCTCAACAGATTGCAGTGAACCAAACCCCTCTTCTTCCCTGTTTGTTCTACATCACTCAGTAATGTAGGTAAACCTTTTGAGTCAGACAGTGGTTAACTTTATGTTTTCCTGATAAATAAAAACTTAATTTTAGATTTTTCTCCTAGTTTTTATATATTTGCATTACATTGCAGTACCACTTATAAGGCATTAAAAAGATAGGTGTAAAGGCAAATAATACTATGTGCATCACAGCACCTTCTCCTTCTAATTCCAAAGAAGGAACTATCAGAGTAGGTTGTCGTTTCCAGTGTTTACTGCAAGAAGCCCTCTTGCATAGGGCAGGAAAACAAAGACAAGTATGGCACATAGCCATGCCTTTCTTGATATGGAATTGGAGCATAGTCTGGCCAACAGCTGTGCTCACAGGAGCATAGAGACGTTCCTGTTTTATTAGCTGAAATTCAGTATCTACCTACAACTGCTCCCTTTCAATTTCTCTTCATGTTTGCTCTGTTTCAGGTAGGAAAAAACAATGAGAACGACATCAGCTAGTGTTCTCTGCATACAACCTCTGCATGCTCTAGAGACTGTCACACGACTGGAGTAGCTGCTGTAGCTCAATGTTGGCAAGATATCAGTAGCTTGCTTGCTTTGCTAGACCTCTACTAATACATGATTTTTAAATTCAGACTACAGATTTCCCAAGCCTGCCAAATGTTTATAGCATTTAATTTTATCTCTAAATTTAATGTAAGTAGATGCATAAACTGAAAAATCAAAACTATAAGCCTGTTTCTCCCCCCTTTTTTTTTTTCACTTAAAGACTCTAGCAGTAGAAGGTAAAGTAGATTTCATGAGAATTTATTGCATACTTCATCCAAACAAAAGCACATGTAGTTTTTTTTCAATTCATTCTTAGACTTGCCTTAGATTTGACATGAATCTGAAACATGGGCAAGTGCAGAGGGAGAACTTTTGTACTTAGAGTAGATATGTTTTTCATTCTGGAAATGTTAAGAATAATAACATTGTAAGAGAGGTACATTAATTTCTAGGAAATTATAATTATTTTAAAATAGGCAGTCTAGATAAAAGGAGGTCCTGTCAGAAAGACCCAACAGAATATACAGAATGAAATTTAATTCTATTTGGACACGTTACATAGCAATAATTTACTAAAGGATCTGACGATCTATACAAATTGACATTTTGGCTAAGAGGATAAAAGAGGATTTAGACATAGTGCATTTTTCTGCAGAGGGTCCCAGGAGCAATGTCGACATGTTAGTGTAGTGCTGTGCTGCATGAATTTTCTTTCAATGGCCAAGTAGCCGGGAAGATTATTTTAGTCTGAGTGCTTCCTTGACATAGAATCATAGAATAGTTAGGGTTGGAAAGGACCTTAAGATCATACCATGAGCAAGGACACCACACACTAGATCATGTCACCCAAGACTCCATTCTACCTGGCCTTGAACACCACCAGGGATGGAGCATTTATCACTTCTTTGGGCAACCTGTGCCAGTGCCTCACCACCCTCACAGTAAAGAACTTCTTCCTTATATGTAACCTGAACTTCCCCTGTTTAAGTATAAACCCATTTCCACTTGTCCTATTACCACAGCCTCTGACGAAGAGTCCCTCTCCAGCACCTTTCACTTCAGATACTGGAAGGCTGCTATGCCATAGGTGTGTTATTTCCATTGTTGGTTTAAACTCATTCGAAGTGTGGTGCTTCACAAATCATGCCTGAAATCCAAATGTAGTCAGTGCCTTCTGCTGGCACATTGATGAGTTCCTTTATCCAAGAGCCCTGGATTCCTTGGCATTAGGTGCTAACCAGTCAGGAGTCCCAAGCATGATCCCTGCCAGAATGTTGTTAGTGCCCTGATCCAGTCTACTAACCTTGAATTAGAACACCTTAACTGACAGTAGTTTTCAGGGACACAAATGGCCCTTATTTATATAGTAGCCAGGAACACTAAGTTACTGGGAAGAATAAGGTATATGCCCTTTATCACTAATAATTTTCCCATGCCAGCAACAGGAGTGAGGCTAATAACAAGATATGCCAAAGGAGCTTCATGCCAGAGTGGGGTCAGCAACCTTTGCCTGGCTGTTTCACGAAAATATGAGCAGTGGTTTTATAGTCCTTTTTCATTGCTCTTTGTTTGTAAAAGCAGATCTTCTCAAATGTTTGGTAGGAGACTTCATGATATTATATAATAGCAAGAGCTGTAAAACGCATGGTCTGGACTATACATGAACTATGATGGAAGTGAGACATTTAAAAGAACTAAATAAAATAAGGAAGCAGGTGAAGTGGACTACTATACTAATACTTTTATCTGTAAGACCACTCTGGCAATGTGATGCTGCCAGTTCTTCATAGGGTGAAAGAAGAAAACCTTAAATCTTAAAAAAGGAGTGCCTCCACAACATAAAGTTTAAGTAGTAGAACATGATCATTCAAATAAAACAGAAAAGCTATTTCAAAAGCTTATCTTATCACAAAGGAAAGCAACAATTTGCTCTAGAGTCTTAACAAACACAACAAGTAGAGCAATTATCATTTACTATCCATTTTCCTTTGGAGGATAGGCACAAAGGATGTCATGCTATTATATGTGACTTTGTTGATAAACAATGGTGAATGCGCTAGACACACCCAGGCTTTCAAGCTGCCATAGAGCCTTTGACATTTGTACTCTGATTTGTTCAGTCTGGTGTTAACAAAAATGGTTGGGATGACAACATACTGTAAGCAAAGCATAGGCTTCGGATCACATGCAAATGTTTTGTTTGCAAATAAACACATAAGCCTTCCAGTGAATAAAGTGTTGCGTCACTGAGTTTCCCTCTAGGAAGCTGGCAAGGCATTGACAGGGAGCAAAGTTTCATTTGTAAACACATGTATCTGTTGCTATTTACATTAGAGTAAAATAACCATAATGGTTTAAGAGTAGACCACTCCTAAGTAGTGCATAGGAAGTTTGTACAAGAATAACAGTCGCTGTGCCCTATGTAGCACTCAGGGTTAAATCTGAAAACTCACCTAAAACAACAGTGAAAAAGTGACATTTCCCATACGTTTTGGGTTGGGCTATCTGCAATTAAGTGCTCCTGTTACATCAGATGTATAATAATTTGGGGTCAAATGTCATTTGGAAGTCCTCAGAGTATCTAGCAGTTTCTATACTGGAGGGCTTCTTGTGTTGATAGCTTGCCAGACTTGAATTAGGATTTGGGATCATGTTATCTAGAGCCCTGGAAACTTCTTTTGATTTTGCTCCCCACACTAGGAGTTATTTAATAGCAAGGGGTTTTTTTTGGGGGGTGGCAGGGGGAGGCAGTCTCTAAATGCACGCATTCTTTTCACCAAGCTGTTTCACAGGCCAATAAATTGAACTGCTCTTTTCATGACTTCTGACCAACTCCAACTCCAATGACATGAATAATAGTGATTGATTGTTTATTAAGATCTCACATTGCTGCTCCTTAACAATGTTTCAATATTGCAGGAGAATAAAAATCAATCCATTTTCTCCTAGAGAAAATGAGTGGTGAGATAGCTACAGGATGAGAGATGAAGTTTCTAAGGAACAAAAAGGGAAGTCTGATTTGAAAAGGGATGTTTTCAGAGCTCCACTTTTGGAACAGATTTCAATTCTAAGCTGGTGTCAGGTTTTGCAGAAAAATCCACATTTAATTAGGCTGCTGATGAGTACTGGATTGGAATCCAGCCACTCACCATTTGGCAACTGTCCATTTTTTCTTTCATGTAGCACACAGTTACGGAACACTAACAATGAATGTTTAAGGGACAGTTGTAACATTTTGATCAGATTTATAATCACAGAGCCATTTGACAACAGGTTTGGAGACCTGATTTGGATTAGTATTCAAATGAACTAATCTGGAGTCGTGGAACTCACATTTGATGCTTCAAGCAAACAACATTTCCTATGATGCTTCCAGTATTTTCTGGCTTAAGTCTATTCTGGAAATACTACAAACTTAGTAGATTTTTTTTTTCCTTTTTTTTTTTTTTTTCCTTTTTTCTTGCAGTTTTGTATTTCTTCTTCCATTCCCAACTGAATAAGGTAATGTTAACAGAACAGGGTGAGCCAGAGGAATCTTCACCCTGACACTCATTGTAGTGAGGTAATAAGTCACCATGTCTGGAATTTGATTTTACCATGAAGAATCGTAATTCAAAACACTGTGACTGTACTGAAAACTTACTCAACAGGCTTTTTCCCACAGTATTTGTTCAAGACACTAACTTCCTCTTCCCTATAGCTGCTTTTGTATCCCTTATATGCAGGGTGGATCTCACCTGTTCCAGCAAGTCAGCTGCTTTCAACATCCCCCTAATAAGCTGCAGCTAGTTATCACAGGTTGAAATATGCAGCCAAACATTCTTGTGTTTTTCTACCTATCAGGCAAAGACTGGGCCTCACTGCAGGCACAAATCAGGGCAGAATTCTATGTGAATTTTTTACTTTAGCAAGATCTAACTCAGCAGTGTGTAGCGTTACACACATTCTGAATGATTACTTTTTCCAGGTGAATCTAACAGATATAGGCCTCTATTTTGGCACAAGCTCCATATCGGTGGGGTTATTCTATGGTTCAGATTCTGTGGAATAGTGGCAGTTGGCTTTCTGATTCAGATTGAAGTGACTACTGTCATAAAAACAAATGTCAGTTTCCCAAACATCCACAGCTACAAGACTGGCCCTTCCTGAACACCAATGAACTTTTCAGTTCTTGAGTACCAACCACTGTGATTTTCCACTGTCATTCATGGCTGAGATATGGTTATGCCCCATCCTCCTGCATGACCTAGCTTTCTTTAGAGATGTGGGAATCTGGTCAGGAAGAAAAATCTACCGTGTTCCAGTGGGTCCCCCTGTCCAATCCTGCAGGGGACCAAGCTACAGTTTCGACACAAGCACAGAGCCTAAAACTATAGCCTGTGTCATTAAAAGTTGTGGGGCACTCCCTAAGTAAGAAGATCATTTTTCTTAGGGAAAACCACCTCTAGGGCACCATTTTACCACTCCAGCATTGTATTATTATTGTCTAAAACCAGTCCTTGCTTCTAAATGGCTGAACTGAATACAGTCAGCATAAAAGTACTTGGAATAGGTTCAGCTACATGCTGGAAACAAACAGCATCTCTTAGAACTACTGCTGCAGCAGTATCATTTAATCACCTGCCTTTTCCATTGGCAGCTAATAAATTTTTATACTCTCTCTAGTTATTCGTGGAAACACCCACAGACACAGTTCTTCTGTTAACAATTCATTATTCACTTAACTCAAAGGGCCAATTTCCCCAAAAGCAGAGCTGTCTTGTAGAAGATGTGCCTCTATCCTTCATTGCAGCGTTGCCTAGGGGCTGTGGTTTGCCCAGATGAACAAAATGAGAAGTATCCCTTAAAGATAAAAAGAACTGTTGTGGTTTAAGCTGTAAATCAGCCACGCAGTTTGTTAACCCACCTCCCCCTCCTAAAAGAGCTGC
>JANRGW010021672.1:52229-65305 GCA_024733675.1 Psilopsiagon aymara
GCTATGGTATGGAATACCTCTTTGGTCAGTTTGGGTCAGGTGTCCTGTCTCTGCTTCCTCCCAGCTTCCCCTCCTCCATGGCAGAGCATGAGGCTCAGAAAGTCCTTGGCCAGACCAAAATGTACTAAGCCATAACTAAAAACATTGGTGTCATCAGTGCTGTTCCCAGGCTGAAAGTCAAAAACACAGCACTGCACTAGCTACCAAGAAGGAGAAAAATGACTGCTACTGCTGAACCCATGACACTGGGTCAGGGAAATCCCAAACACAAATACAGGCTGGATGGAAAGTGGATTGAGTGCTCTGAGGAGAAGGACATGGGGATGCTGGTTGAAGGGAAGCTCAACAAGAGCTGGCAGTGTGCACCTGCATTCCAAAAAATCCAGCCCTGTGCTGGGCTGCATCAAAAAGAGCATGGCCAGCAGGTTAAGGAAGGTGATTCTCCCCTTCTACTCTTCTCTCATAAGTCCCCACCTGGAGTACTGCATCCAGCTCTGAGGCCCCCAACACAAGATGTGGATCTGCTTGAGCATGTCCAGAGCATGGGGGCCTACAAGAAATCCGGAGAGAGACTTTTTACAAGGGCATGAAGTGACAGGATAAGGGGGGATGGCTTTAAGTTGACGGGAGGTTTAGATTAGACATTAAGAAGAAATTCTTTGCTATGAGGCTGATGAGACACTGGAACAAGTTGTCCAGAGAAGCTGTTGATGCCCCATCCCTGGCAGTGCTCATAGCCAGGTTGGATAATGTCATGAGCAGCTTGGTCTAGTGGAAGGTGTCCCTGACCATGGCAGGGGAGTTGGAGCTAGATGGTCTTTAAAGTCCCTTCCAAACCAAATCATTCTATGATTCTAAATGGGAACTTACTTGTCAAAACTTTCTCTATTTCCAGAGAATGACGTAGTTCAATCTTTGGTTTGTTTTGCCATGAGTGGATTTTAACTGCTGCTGTAGTCACTTTTCCCGACATATAACTTATCGCAAGGCCTCTAATGCTTTTATGATAGTCACCATAATTGCTGGAGATATCTTCAGAAGAAGTCATTCACATTTCTCTGAGCTGGAAGCATTCCCGAGTTTGCATTTTTTTTTTTTTTGCTATAAGAATAGCTATAAAAGTGTTACCTGCTGGAAACGTTTCCTCCTCTGAACTTTAAAATTGTTATCTGATTAGCTTGCTGCAAACTGCAAAGGTAAATGCAATGCAATGTGCATAGCACTCTGATCTTTAGTGGTCATTGGAATTACAAATATACACAGTAGTGGTTCCTTATCCTACTTCACATCTGAGAAATGGCTACTTGCTATTCTGCTTTACTGATAACTTACACTAGTATGAAACCTGGCTGACATATATGAGGAGACGCTTAGATTGTCAAGCCTGCCATTCACAAACAGCTGTCTTTCCATGAGAATTTATTACCGTTGAAAATAAATGGAGCAGTTTGCTTGTTGAATTTGCCTCACTATTAAGAATCCTAGCAGTTGATATTTCCTCATTAAGCTTGTAAATATCTCTTAAAGGGCTTAGAAAAAGTGAATGATCTGGCAAACAGATATGTAGCTGGCTTAGCTACATATTTCATGACCCAATTCTCAGTCTGGCCCTGACCTTTTAAAGGAAAGTTTAAATGCCCTTCACATTCCAGCTGTTTCAGCTTACTAATTATGTCAAAAAGCTGACTTTTATTTTTCACTTACCTTCTGTGCTTGCACATATGACTACAATGTAATGTTGTTTTGAAGAGGACTCACACAATGTCTGCCCATTCATTACTTATGCCTATTAGAGAAGAATTTTCCAGACAGGATCACCAAGTATGGGAAGACTGGGAAGGGTCTGCAAGTTCTGAACCATATTAACTTTTGGATTACTTAGTCCATGTGCTTCCAAGGACTTTGTTTTCCTGCAGGTGGCAAAGAAGCACTGAAGAGACTATACCTCTACAGATTCTGTCCAAGCAGCTTGAAGCAATTGCTCCGTGTCTGTCATATCCTTATTACACCAAGACAACAGCTGTGCATCCAACCTTTCCTCTGTGCACAGAAACTTCAATGGCAAATTAATGAATACCCCTATAGCTCATCTCATCCTCTCTTCTTTACTACCTCCAGCTTGTGTAAACTAAAACGCCATAATCCCCTAAAGACCTTGCAGTCTTATGCAATGTGAGTGATTTGGATGTCACAAACAGAAGATTACAATAATCTGAGAACGGACAAGCAGGAAAACATATTGACAAGTTGGCTTGACCTAACTATGTCAATACAGATTCTGACACTGGGAACAGAAAGAAGTGTTTCACAAGGAGACAGCTTACATTTAAAAATAGTTCTAGGAAAATTTTTCTGACCAAAATGTAAAATTATTCATAAAAAATAACTAAAAAGGAAAAATATTATTAAGGGAGAAGCATTCAAGTGTTCAGAAAAGTGAAGGATTAAGATTGAAATCTTAGTGCATTTCCTGGTACATTAAATATCTGGTTTTAAGAGTTTGCAATTACATGATCACAAAATTTTTCGCTTCATAGGGACTCTGACTCAATAAATTCAAAGGATAGATTGTTTTTTTTTCTAAAGGAGAAACTAATTCATATTTTGCTTTATTATTCAGTGGGTGGCCCAATATCCTACTCCATGCACATTATTCAAACATTTTTCCAAATGCAAAATATTAATTTTCTCACGAGTTTTTAAATAACATTTATCACTATCACGAATGTTTCACAAATTGAGGAATTTATCTTTGAAATGTTTCAGCAAAGGGAGGGGATGATATTTCTATTGCATAAATTTATTAGTCTGCACATCACAAGGTTATAAGGGTCAAATATTTTCACTAATTTAGGAGGTCTCATTAAACAGTCTAGGGTTTAGTTTTTCATATAAGATAGCATTGTTAAACACTTAAAATGTTAAAACAGAGCTTAATGAAATGCAGCAAGGAGGTGTTAATGCTCAATATTTCTATAAATTTGGTATGGCGATGTTACAGTGGGTAACTGGAAAATAGAAAGTATAAAATTAGCCTGTGTTTGTTATAGGCTTGTACAGCATCAGGTTTGTTGGAGCCTTGGAGTCCCCAGGATTCTAACTGAAGACAGCCCTAGATCCTTGCTTATATTGTGTTTTATTTAGCAAGCAATGAACAAAACAATCTCTTCAATGAACAAAGGTATAAGCTCTTTCACAGTTCATTCTTCAATCCTGATTCATCTTCATATCTATCCCGAACACTGAATGAGTCCAAAAAAAAGGCTGTGATATACTGTCAGCATGTGCATACACATAAAAGAGAGTAATTCAGACTGCTCAGAAGAAGCATAATTTTGGTGTTTCTTAATCTTAGTTTACAATCTTTTGCAATAGTGTAATTATAGTTGGCTATGTTTTGAAATAGCTGTCTAATATTGCAGGTTAGAAAAAAACAGACATGCTGATCTGCAAAGCAGTTTCTATCTGAAAAAAAAAAATCTACTTGGCAACAAAATATTGATGGTCACTTTCATCCTTTATATGTCCGAAATCATTAAATTTGTGAATTGACTGCCAGAGCATGGACTAATCTCTAATAGGAATAGTAAGTGGTCATCCTCTTTAAGAATGTTTACTGGAAACAGAAGGTTCAGCATAAACTGTCCTTGCGGCTTCTTCCATTCCTTGACCCAGACACTTTGAGTCTGACCACTCTGTCGTGTTCTTTCCAGTCTATTCTATTCTGTGATCCAGTTTCCCTTTCTTTCTTCACCCTTACTATTCTTTCCAGCCACACAAACTCTGAGGAGTGTAAACTTCTCAGTAAGAAAAAATACTAGGACTTCTAGAATCTCAGGTTGCTAACATACTAATTCAGAAAACCAGTATTTGGCATGTTTTCTATTTTCCCTTGTATCGTGTAGTCCCAGTCACGTTTATTGGCATCTTTATTCACCTTGCCTGAAAAAAGAGGTTTTAAAGTTTTCTGTGCTCCTTAGGTTTCTTTTGTTTTCTCTAGAGTTAGCATTCCTCCCTTATTCCTGTTGCTGTTATATATATATATATATATATATATAACATTACACTGCCTGGATGAGAATTCAGATTTCCTCTCTCATTGCATTTTTCTTGGCTAATTAATTGCTTGTACATGTTGAAGCATCCAATAGCAGCTTTTTTCTGCTGCAGTTTACAAACTTCTGCAATGGATCTAAGAACAGAAACATGAATAGTGTCCATATAGCTCTAGACTTTGTCCTAACTCTAACAGATACATCAAGAAGAGTTCATTAATTCTAGTATATGATGTCTCAATAAATGATAACAGAAATACAACCAATTTAAAAACAGTGGTTTTGAACTCACAAGAACGATTTATGGTCACAAAATTATGTTTCTGGCCTCACTGAAGTACATAGAGTTTAGAATGAAATCAGGTGTTCTACAGACCACAAGTGCTCCAAGGCCATTCAGATTTCACACTTGCACATTCTGTAGAAGAACTACATTTCTGTTAATCAGAAAGGATGTCTTCAAATGAAAAGAATTCTCCTAAACAATGCAGGCATATTGTTAAACTGATATATAAATAACCTCTCTGCCTTTTCTTTTCATCCCCTTTTCCCTACTTGCTGGATAGGACACACTTGCTCTATCTTGACAGGTGAGACTATTGAAAGAAGGCTAAAGTTGGACTTCTAAGCCCATGATGGGACATCTATTTTGTTTCTAGCCTCTTAAATTCCTCCTCTGTTCTTTCATTATTTGTGCAGAAAAATGCAAGCAAGATCTGACATGTCAGAAAAAAAGGAAGATATGACCCAAGACCTTGCTAATGCTGACTGAACCAAATTTTGAACTTCCAGGAAGTTCAGAAAATTCCTGGAACTTTTTATTAGGGAGTTCCCCTGATTTTCAAAGACTGTTCTTGTTACAAGCAGCATCAGAAGTGAAAAGTTGTGAAACTACTCTGGATAGTGTCTCAATATTTTCGATCACAGCAGAACCAGGAGATTCCTCCAGACATCTCATCAAAGAAGAACAGATAAATATCAAGGCTCACTGGATCATTTGAAGTCCATCCAATACTACTTAAATTAAAGATTTTCTTCTGTTAATTCTTAAAGCCAGGTGATATCTGTAGAGAGGACAGGGAATAAAACGCCTCAGGTCTAATCTCATCTCTTTCATCTAACATTGAGAAAGCTTTTCTGCAGGATAAAGGCAATATCTGCACCACAGAACTATTGTTATCTAGTGTTGAATGCCTACAAATGGCATTCAGTTTCCCCATCTTTTGCAATCACATTGGAAAACAAAATACGGTATGATCTTTTGCTGCTCTATCATTTCTTAAACAGCAAATGCCATCTCATTCTGTTGCTTTTCTCCTGGATCAGAGCTACAATTACCTGTGATTTATTTAGTTTCTGCATGGAAATTCTGAACAGGACTAGAGAATATACTAGTCTTGATGAACCCACAATGCATACTTCTAAACACATACACTGATAGAATCCCCAGACCAACTGAAATGAGGCACTTGGACACTGGATGTATCAGGTCCTCTACTCTTGTGCACTGGAGGTCAAATGCACAAGTTCAGCAGCTATATATTGAGGATTTTTTTTTAATAGAATTCTGCCTGAACAAACCCTAGACAAATTCTACACTTCTCACCCAAACAAAATTTTGAGGTACAGAAAGAAAATATATTTTTGTCAAAAATGGATTAAAGTAGTCCTACTTATGACATCCTCGCCAGTAACCCTGCTATTGTCACCATTCCTAGTTTGGAGAGTGACAGCAATTTATACAGGAAGCATTCCAGTTTAAACAACTTGTGGTCTTATTCTGGTACTTTAAGTGCCATAAAACAGCATCTTAAAATACGGACAGACAGCATGCTTCTATGCTGCATCAAACAGAAAGGAACAGGAGAATTCTAGGGGGATTTGGAGCCTTAAGAGTACATAGAAAATAGCAGCTGATGAAAGAATGCCATTTTCACTGTGTAGTGTAGCTTTAAAATAATAAATGTGTTTCATGTATCGAAGAATGTAATGTATATATATTCCATGAATCCATCATGATCTTTTGAACTAATTGAGGCCACTAGCAGAGAGGCAGACATGCCTCTACAAAAGGGTGGTGATGTGGGACTGGGAATAGCTGCTGCATAACTGTGACTGTGCGGTGTTTTAACATCAATGCCACAAACCCTGAGCCAGATGTATTCAAGGCCTCGCCTGTGGCTTGATGACACATACCCTTTTCACAATTGGTGGATTTGTGGTAACAATCAAAAGGCATTTAAAATGCTTGGAATGTGGTTTAGAAACCCGCCTTGGCATCCCACTTTTCATGTCTTAGCATAAATGCCTCAACTGTTTTTATTGTTCTGCAACTGCTCATTTATCCTGAAAAAAAAAAGAAAAAAAAAAGCTTGGCCTACAGTATTTGCATTCACTACTTGAAACAAGACATCAAAGTCTTTCTTTTATTATGCCGGTGAAATATTTCATATGAATAATGCCAACAGCTGGGTTAGACCTTTTGGTTTTGAGTAAGAGTTTATTCCAGGCTTCCTAACTGAGAAGTTCTTTTTTTAGAGAAGATTTCTGATAAACTGCCAGCTTGCAAATGTCTTTTCGATTTATGTTGCAGTTGTATCACATTTTTTTGTATTTCTGATTTTTTGCCCTTATGACTGTATTTTAGTAGTTTACATAATCAATTGTCCCACAACTGATGAAACAGCACAGACCTACTTTCAATAAAAGCAAGAAAAGAACAATGTTAATGTGAAACACATTTAGGAACAAATTACTTCATTTTGGTGGAACAAGACAGAAACATACTTATAGACTTATGTATAGACAAGATGTTCAGTATGATTAAAAGATCAATTGATGGATCAGTAGATCAGTAGATCAATAGATCAATAGCTAGATAAAAATTCCTTCCGTTACTTCATAGTTTGTTTAATTTTAAAATTTAAGTATAGCACTTTTTTAATATTGAAGAAGCAGCCAATCATCTTTCTCCTCCCTGGGCTGCATTTTATTTGGCAATTAGTGATTAAGAATAATTTTTGAAATCTTAGTAAGGAGAAATTGATATAAAGATTGGTGAACCCTACCAAGATGAATGACAAGCTTGCTTAACAACACAGGGAAAAGAAGTCTGATTAAATAACTAAATTTTATACTAAACTTGATCAAAAACTTTATCAAAAACTTTAGTGGACAATTGCTCCTCTACCACAAAAACAGTCAGACAGTTTTCATGTCTGAATATTCAAATTTTTATATACAGAGTGGGAACACCATCTTTTATGAATTTATTAACCAGTGAAACTCTCTCTTGTTTTTAAACCAGAGAACCAGTGCTGGGAGATTCACCATCATTACTTCTAAATCAGAAGATCAGTCCTGGGAGAACTACCATCACTGTTAATCACTATGCATTACTGAGATATAGAACCAATCTGGTTGCCTTTGAGTAATGGGAACAGTCAGCCTGGCCGCAGCTATAGAAATTCCTGCCACCTAATGCCAGCACTGCCTGTCTTGCAGGGGAAAGTCTTGCTGCTCATGTAACAGGTATTTAACCTAGCATAACAAGGAAACTAAACCCAAATACCAGTTCAGGTTACTGCACCAGACTTGAAAATACAAATTTCAGCTCTTGCTATATGCTGAGTTAGTCTCTGTAGTAAAGGTGAATGCTTCTGATGGGAAGGTAAACAGCTGTGAATAGACAAAATTTCAGTTGTCCCAGGAATTGTTTGTGGCTTAGGCATCCCCTGAGCACCCTTCACCTCCAAATATATACTGATTATTTTTTCTTTACTTGCTGTAATCAGATCAGGCCAGAGCCAAGGAATTTAGTGACATCAATTCATATGTTGTTCTTGGCTTTTCAGTAAAAACCTGTGTCAGAATTATTACTATTGCCATTACTATTATTAATCTGAGAATGTCTTTTGATATACTGACAGGACTTTTGCACTGACTACATCTCTTCCAAAGTCTGTAAAGTGATTGGAACATATCCCCGCAAATTTAGTGAACTCCACAGGCTAATTTCTATTTTGCCTATTCTTTTTAACTTTTAAAATGTAAGAATATGTCTACTTTTTTCTTCATTGCTTCATTCATTTTACACAGGAACTGAGTCTGCCTAGTTTTTTACAGTAAACACTGTGTCTTAAATCATTTTGATCCAGCAACTCAGTCATTTGCTTTGTTTTATGCTCAGATCCTAAGAGAGTTTGTTCACTTTGGGAGGCAGTGGAACCAGTAGCTTTAAGAACCCTTCTTTTCATAATATGTATATTTGTTTTCCTTTAGGTTGAAAATTTCTGTCTAAAAGTATCTCAGCCTTTTTGTCTGTTGATGTAGTGGCTGTGATTCTGTTAAGAAGATAGTTTTTAAATTTCAAACAGACCTATTTCTAAGACAATAAACATTGACTGTGATGACCTAGATAATTTATTTCAACTATACCCTCAAATATTAAAAGTTATCATAAACCCATATAATGAAGAGTATGACCTTTAATAGTAACAACTGGAAAAAAATAACACTCAAGCCTGTTTTATTATTTTTTTTTTAATTGCATCCGAAATATGGATGATTCCAGAAATAGATGTTATCATGGTATCACTGCACCCATTACTTTAGCACCTTTATGGTCAGAGAAGAGCAAGAGACAGTTCTGTCTACATTCCTCCCTTCTTCTGTGCTATCCCTATTTAGCAGTTTTTTGGGGCATCAGCTTGGCTCTAAGAACCCCTCAAGAGTGTTACTGCACATAGTGGCAGGTAACAATATCTGTAAAAATCATGCACTGATGGAAAAGGTCATATGCACTAAATTCAATTTCTTCATCAGTGAAACCATTAACATGAAAGATTCCAGGATATGAAGGACTGAAATAAGAAATTATAGAAAGAATCCAGGATATGAAGGACTGAAATAAGAAATTATAGTTTGAATGAAAATATTATTGTAGTGTGCAAGATAAAATTAAATTAGGAAAATTTTTACTGAAATAGTTAGAAATGTGATGAAAAAAAATTACAAAAGAAGCATGTTTGAAACATGGAAGTAGTAATTCCTAATTTTAACACACCTGCATGCATACTAAAATCACAGAGCATCATATAAAGAACACTCTTACAAGTTCCATGTAAAATACAAATAATTGAAGGAAGGCAAAATACACAGCCAGTAGTAAAACCTAACCAAACCACATTTTTTGGTTCCCTCTATCACATTCTACCTTCTAGGCCATGTCATTTTCTTAAAAGAAGATGTGATGTGAGACCCTTCATATTACCTACCTCAAGGACTATACTTGTTAAGTGTGTGTTGCAAATCATTTTTTTATTGTCTTATTTGAGACTGTGATTCTTTACAGCTGCCTGCAACTTGTTTTCTTGTAGTATAGAAAGAAGTGGGAGCCAAAAATACCTTCACCTTTTCCTTCTGATCAGCTTAAAGATATTGGCAAATGCTTTCATTTAAAAAATAAAAACCTTTAATTTGCTGATGAAGAACTGGGATGCTTGCTTTGAAATCCTTCTCTGATAACATTCTGATTCTCTCATAATTAGTACAAAATGGACTTTTTCACTGCGCAGAAATGAACTTAATTCAAACATCCCTGCTTCCTCTGTCATTTTGACTGTGCTTAGTGTGGTATCTTCAGAGCATTAACTTTAATGTGCCTTTGTGATCTTTACCAGACCAAAATACCGCATACCTAACCTGGCTACAAACTAGAATAACCTTTCTCTAGTTTCTGACACTAGGTTTTTCTATGGTAATCACCAGGACTGATATCTGCTTAGTAACTGTGCTTGTGCCAAAGCTTCTCTGTTTTCCTGTTTTCAGGGCAGCTTGGAATATTTTACCATAAATACAATGAAAAATGGTAGTTATCAGTAATTTACCTTCCACATGCATGGTTCAATATCTGCTTGATGCCTGATAGTACCTGATTTTTTTAACAACGCAGCATTCATTTTTATAGACAGGAATGTAACTCAGGATGACAAGATCACTGTATTTTGCAGTTTTTCTGTGACACTAATTAAAACACACCCTTGTTTCAGCAAAACATTCCAAGAACCTTGATACAGACACTATAGCAGTGAAAATCAAACTTTTTTTTTTTTTTATAGGCCATATCTCTTGACATAATTTAAAATTTTACTTTCAGTAAGTTTTCCTTAAAACACAGAACTCCTCTGTGGAGGACTAGAGAACACATGAGAATGGCTTTTACTAAAACTTGAAGTAGCACTGTTCTGGCAATGGCTTTATAGGGAATGACAGTTAAAAGTCCGTGCAGCAGCAGAACAGAGTTAGGTCCTCTTGGTATCTCTCTCCAAATGATAAAAAATAGAAAAAAAATCTAGTATTCCAGCAAGCAGTGAGAAATTTCATTTTTTCTTGATATTAGACAGAGAAGTACAACAGTACACTTGATATAAAATCCCTGTTGGTCTTAAACTCTGATTAATAGCAACCTACATAATGGTTGATTCATCTTTCTTTCCTGCCTCACCTTTGTTAAGGGCAGACATGCTGTTACTTTCTACCAGAAGTGACTCATTTAGCAAGATCAATCTTCTTTACTGTCCCTTGCCAAGGATCTAGTTAGGTTTTGGCTAATTGCTTACATTAATTTTATGTAGGCATTCTGGAATCATACTTCATCACACAATGACTACAATGAAGAGTCTATCAAGTCTCTGGACTAAGTTCAGATGTGCAGAGACTTACCCCAATATAAGCTGCAAACATACTTCTTGAATCATTAGTGTACTGAATGCATTTAATACTAAATGGATTCTGCTTACCAGAAATGCTTTCTCTTTCTAGGAGCAGCTGTCATGGTATCAGCTCATAATACTTCACGAAGTTACAAATATGTTTACAAATTTTTAATAGTAAAATAAGACAGACATGACGTACATACTGATTAAAAGATTTAAAATTAGGCATAGAAAATTTAATCTGCCAGTACAATTGCTGGCAAAATCAATAGGTCTTTCTTAGTGACAAGCTTGTAGAATTGACCCTGAAACATGTATTTCTATGATAAATGCATAAATTCCAACATCTTGCTTAGAATTTTTTTTAAAGAAATCTGCTAAACCATTTCTCTTTTTTTTTCCAGAGATCAACAAATGATTAATTAACTACTATATTTGTAAACATAAAACCAACTGAATGTTGTTTCTAAACACTGTGAAATCTAACAATAAAAAAATGCTGCCATGCATAGTATTCTGAAAGGTATTTTCCATCCTCAGTATCTCCATGAGGACTATCAAAACAAGAATACTTATAGCAAAAGGATTTGAAAGATTAATTCAAGTGTTTAGGCACAATGCAATGGCCACATATTACTGCATACTGACTGTTCTGTGAAAAATGTAGTAACATACCTTTATGTAGCTCAACCGGAAAGACGTTACAACTGGTTTGTCATGCTAACATGACAGGACAACACCCAGAACAGCTTTGCATTATTGTCTTCCTGACTCACAGGCATTCACTCACTATTTTGCAATGTCTGGTATGTTCCACTATCACTTGATTTATAATGAGGAAATGAGGTTCACATACTTTCTTCAGTCCCTGTAACTCTCAGTAGAAGATTGGAGTGCCATAAAACCATTTAAAAGCCTCAGGTTTAGCTAGAGGGGAACTTGCAAAGTCAAAAACCAGGGGATGTCAGTGCTGGCAAACCTGAATGTGGAGTTCAGGGTCCTGGGTCTTCAACTGAAAAGGTTGGACTGAGACAGGAATTAACCAACTAAATTTCACCCAGAGCTATACTGGACCATTAACAAGCCCAGAGAGACTAGGAAATCAAAGACAGCCTTTCTGAGCTTCCCTCCCTCTGAGCAGAGTGAGCTGCAAAATGCGCTTGAAGTACAATACGAAAAACACACTTGAAATTTCCTTGCCTTTAGAGGTAATCGGTAATTTTGCCACTTTTCATCAATAGTGTAGCAATATCTTACTTTTGCTGACCAGATCATTCTTTAAAAGCAGAAAATAAATCCTTATAGGATCAGTTGCTAGTTTCTTAGCTGGAAAATTGTATCTCATTGGAGAGAGGTTGCAGTTTCTGAAAATGCCTCCCATCTGTGACTTACTCTGCAACCAGTGCAATGTGAATGGTAGGATATGAAATCACTATTAATGGCGGCTTCAGGGAAGCATAGTAGCTTCAGATCCAACTTTCAACATGTACTATATGAAAAACAACTTTAATTCTATTGTGGGCTTAACTTAGCCATTGTTATATAAAATCAAGCTGGTGTTGAAGGGCTTCTTGACAGCATGGTGGGGCCCCAGAAAGTTTATGTGCTACTTGTTAATTTGAAGAGAGAACTGCGAGTAGGCATTCTACCCAGTCAAAGACTACATTAAACAAGTTGGCTCTGTTTTTCCTCTTTTTGTGGTACTATACTTTTTGGGGGTTTGCCTTCTTCAGTATTTCAATTAAAATATACAAATGACAGATAATTCATAACGGTTCTTTTCCAGTTCTGCAGAATGAATGTTGCTTTTAAGAGCTAACAGTAGATGAGTTCATTCATTCTTTGCATGAACTTAAGGAAGTGGTTTTTTTTACTGCTAGAATATGAAGGAATCAATGATAAAATAAAAGCCAAAACTCTTAATTAGGAAATACCGGAGGTTCAACTCATACAGCAAAAGGCACCGCGAAGGCCTCAAGCCCGCAACAGGGCTTGGCCAGGGGCAGCAGCTCAGCCGAGCGAGGAGCTGATTCACATGGGGCTGCGCCAGGAGGGGCGGCACCAGCGCTGACCGGGTAAAAACTGCCCCGGGAGGGCGGAGAACAGGGCGGGATTGAAGCGGTTCGAGCGGGCAGGAGAGCGGGATGGTGAGCGCTCGCTGTATGACCCGAGCTCGGTCGGGGAGCTCTGCCCTGGCTGCCCCGGCGGTGGTCAGTGCAGGCACCCAAACAGAGCCATGAGAGGGGAGGATGCGGTGCAGAGCTCGGGGTGCAGAGAGCGCCCGCACTGCTCTGCTGAGGGGAGG
>JANRGW010021674.1:0-20616 GCA_024733675.1 Psilopsiagon aymara
GGTTTAGTGGGAGGTGTCCCTGCCCACGGCAGGGGGGTTGGAACTGGATGATCTTAAGGTCCTTTCCAACCCTAACTATTCTACGATTCTATGATGAGCTTCCTTGCAATGCACTTAGGGCAAAGAGGAGCCTGCTGCAAATGCAATAGCACCTTCTCAGCTCTGAAAGAAGGAAGGTATAAGACTGAAGATGCATCGTGGCAAAAAATGTTCTGTGTCTCCAGTTTCACAGGATCATTTGTAGAACCTACTTTGGTAAAATTGTAAAGTTTTCTTCTGTTTCCTACAGGATAGTTGAGCAAAATCCCTGCCATTGTAACAGTGTGGTCACCTAGTGCTAACACTTCGCATTACAGCCTGCATGTCTGAGGAGTAGCTGAGAGATGCAGGATAGCAAAGCATGAAGGGTCATGGGGTTAGTTCTGAACTCTGGCCCCTTACAACAATTAGCAGAATTTTTTAGCAGCGTTTCTTCAGTTATGATGAATATTTGTTCATTTAATTCATCTTCTTGCTTTAAAGAAGTTCTAAAATACATGGCAGGCATCCATCTCTGCCCCTGGAGAAAGCTGAATGCTTCTTTTTAGAACCATTCTCATCTCTTCTGCCAAATGTAACTTCAGTGTGCGCAACTGCACAGCATTGACCAACCCCAAAGACAGGCTGAAGACTGTGTGGTTGTCTCTATGTGACCTGAGTGGCAAAGACCTATGAGTCAGGAGCAGCACCTAAGTGAGGTGGCACATTGAAGAAAGAACTTTCTCAGAGTGCTGGAGAAGACACAGCAACAAGGTGCAACTAGTGCCATCCTGCCTGTGTTCTGAATGGGGCTCCTATGGATATGGGATGCAGGGCCCAAAAAAGCTATTTGGCTTACTGAACTCTTTATTTTCAGGGGAATTGCTTTCAAGCAGTTGGTGGGATTGCCAGAGCCTGGGCACTGTCAGATGCTGCAGGCTGGTCAGGGCAGAATCCCTACCACCATGAAGCAAATGCTTTTCCTTTGTCAGGTCCTGGGGAGAGATTGCCCATTTCTACAGGCAGGCACACCCAATAAACACTGGAGTTACCCCAAAGGAAGTATAAAGATGTTTCTGACTTTCACTGCATGTCAGACATCTCGTCAAGTAGAGGTCAGATCAAGTAGCATGCTTGTGTTTGGAGGATGAGAAGTCAGCTCAGTTTAATCAGCTATGAAAACAAGGCTCATTTTATTCCACTTTCTGAAAATGCTTTTGAGATTCATTGCACAGAGCCTACGTGGCAAAAATCCTGGTGTCTCCTATTTCTGTGAGCCCATTTATTTCAGATCCCAGTCCTGTCCTAATTTGAGACTGTAACTCTCAAAGACTGTACATAAATAGACAGATCACTATTTCTCTTCCAGAAAGTAACCTGTCAGCTGAGCTCTGTTTAAAGAACAAAAAGCCCTTGCAGACAGTCTGTGCCCATGGATACACTGAACCAGATACTGTTTTTCCAGTGAGTGGCTGAGGCTAAGATAATCTCATATTGATGGATGTTTTCCTTCCTCATGATGATTATGGGTATTGGTGCCTTTTTTTACCATACCTCTGTGTAAACGTCCAGGCTGACAACTACTGAGAAAGCATTCAGGAAGGTTTGAATGCATTTAGTTTCTAAAAGTGATGAAAAGCAATCCTTTTTTACACAACCCACAATTAACCTGGGGAATTCAGTGCTACTCAAGATTGAGGCTAAATTTACAACTTCCAAAGTAAGATTTTATGTTTTCTGTAAGTATTAAGGTCTTTGTTCTGTGTATATACAGCAACTAGACAAAAACTGCAGCTCTGAGGGCCTACCACTGTGTAGATGGACAAGCAGATAAAACACTATAGCTGTGCCATTCCTGACACAATGATGACAAGTTTATCGGAACCCTCTTAGTAGTTTTAGTGCTGTATTGGTTGTGAACAAGGGCTTGTCGAAAAGTCTGTGTCATACTTTCAATGAACATGCTTTAAAATTCACTTTAATTGAATCCACCACAAAAGAAGAATCTAGGCTGCGAGCAGCAATGTTAAACCTCACAGTCCCCAAGCCGTAATCCCATAATTAACTGCTGGAGGTTACTGAAAACAATCTTAGCAATCAGCCTTAGCATCGTTACAAATGATTTGTTAGGAACGTTTTTGCAGCATCTTCTGAGGCCTCAGAGAGTGAGAGAGACTTCAAAGCTGGGTCAGTCATCAAAAGTGCCTATTCCTAGGTCCTGCATTCCTTTGTCTCATAGACTATATTTTTCTTCCAGAGTCAAAGATAACCACTCACCACTACATTCTTTGCAGTTTCCAATGGGTTCTTCTACAATGGGCTTTTAATCTGGGATAAGTGCGCTGTCTGATCAACAATAAGCACTTCAGGAATACCTGACAATTGTATTTGTCCAAGTATAATTCTACTGTACTTTATTATCTCAGAAGTTTTGTTCAAAGACTTGTATTGGAATAGTGGATTCCTTGAACAGGGCACTTGTGGTGACAGCCATTGACAACCTGCATTTACTACCCCATATAATGTGTTCAGAGCTTGCTAGCCTGCAGCTGGTTATCTGTTTCCTTCTTCTCTATGGTTTAATATATATGTGAAGTTGGCTAATGAGAATTCGCTCGATAGCAGATGGATTACTAGCAAAATGGAAGCAGGAAATTCTGTAAGGCTGCTTAAAGGATGTTTTGGGCACAGTGGTTTCCCATTAAATCCATTGAGGTGCAGTGTTTGCTTGGACTGTGAACATTCCATGGGAGGCTCATTCATCGGCGCCAGGGAAAATGTCATCTTGGACAATACAAATACTATAAATAACAGAACTCTGAAACTGCCTTTAGTGAGATCCCAGCTAACAGCTGTTGAACATTAAAGCAGAATTTAAAGGCCTTCACAAAGCCACCCTTTCACTCACTGAGGCCTCTGGCTCATTTGTCTGGTTGATTCAGGACAGAAAAAGAAATTCTATTTGTGCCTGATTAAACATACTGAAATATTCACCAGTAATGCCCCAAAGGATGTTGGATTACTTCCCCATACTGCAGGATTTAAGTTAATCACTCCTATATTTTGTTTAAAAAGTCTTCTGCCCATCACGAGTAAAACCATCTCCTTTTGATAAAGTTGGCAACTGGTGATAAGGAAAGAACTTTTACTACAAAGTAACTATGGTGAGAGGCAGAAATAACTCAGCTCAAGAAGCAGCTCTTCCCCTCCATACAGTGAAGTCTGCACAAACTCATGGTTACAGTCACCTCCCTGAGTAACTCGTGCCAGACTGCCTTTGCAAACATTTGCTCAACAGCAAGGTACTGAAATGAAACCAAAACATCAGAGTGATCCTCTTTTCTTAATGGGATAGGAGATAATTTGCAGGAAAGATACACCACCTGCAGCAAAATTCCTTTGGGTACCACCCCATAAAAATGCAGGCTAATGAAGGGCCATGGCCTATATTCTGGGACTGCTGCAGCTGACTTTGTTGCACACTCAGCGTGGCTTGTCCCCTCTCCCTTTTTGCCTCAGGATTACATTTCTGCACCAAGCTGTGGTCAGTGAATCAAAAACCCAGGAGTTAGACTGGGGGGATGCTGATCTCCCTGGCATCATGGACAGTGGCAAAACCTCAACCAGAGGTGTTCCTCCCTTAGTTTTACCTTATAGTGATGCTGGGGGCTGCTGTCCCTAACTGCAACATCTGGTGCCATTTGAGATGGGCTAAAGATCAAGACACTACACAGAGCTGCTAGAAGGACACACTGAAGCTCCTCCCCTTTCCATAAAAGTAGATGGAGTCCAGGAAAAATAACCTCAAGCTTCTAATTTAGCACCAGTGTTAGACACCTCACATGGCTTCACATGCTTCAGCAGCCACCCTGTGTGAGATGAGTGGAACTCCCCCCCAGAGCTGTTGCCTCAGGAGATGTTGGTGGCACTGTGCACACCCCACCTTCTGAAGCTTGGCTAAGCACTGAAGAGCACGTCTGCTTGTTCAAAGCTACTGGAGTCTTCAGTGGGAAGATTGGAACATTTTAATGGGAATGGTTCTCCTCTGAAGAGCTCCAGAAAAGCCTCTGGTGAGGTCTGACTCTATCAGGGCTGAAGAACAATCGGGGCTCCTATTACAGCCTTTCTCTGGTCCTTTTGCTTTCAGGGCTGCCGCAGAGCCCAGGGATCCAGATATGTTAAAAGATAGTACCACAGAAAGCAAAGAACCACAGCCTGCCTCTGATATCACTGACTCTGTGTCTACCTCGGTTTTCAGTTTGTGAAGGGAGGGGTGAATTCTTCACTCTTAGAATCATAGAATCATAGTATAGTTTGCCCAGAGAGGTGGTGGATGTGCCGATCCTGGAGACATTCAAGGCCAGGCTGGATGTGGTTCTGGGCAGCCTGATCTAGTTGAAGATGTCCCTTCTCATGGCAGGGGGTTGGACTAGATGAGCTTTATAGGTCCTTTTCAACCCAAACCATTCTATGATTCTATGATTTTATGTTTGTGACCATCCTGAATGCTGCTGTGGGGATCATTTTCCCAGCTGATGCCTATGGTTGCCTTTCTTGGATTTTCCCACTAGAGGGGTTTCCTCACTCCCTTTCATTGAGGTTGCAAACATTTACTGTTCACATCCTCAGCCTGTACACCCCCATCACAGCCACCACTGCAATTCAACAGCTGACATGAGTCAGCTGATATGATTGGCCCGGGGGGTTCCTGCTGTCATCAGTTTCCTGAAGTTTCAAGTGAGCATCTTCATCTTTTCTCCTACATTGACATGTCCAGCACAGTGAAGAGAAAATCCCCATCAATGACTCTTAAGACTGGTTCGTTTTTCCTTTCCAGATCCCTGCTTTAAGCAGTCTTCCTAACTTCATGTGCCTTTGACCACTTTGCTCTGCCCATGGGTTCTCAGCATGTCTTTGGTGTAACCTTGCACCCAGCATGACCTGCCCTTGTCACTATGCCTGGAAAAACCCTGGGTGGGCAATACTGTAAAATCAGAGCACTCTTTCTAAAACTGAAATTGAGTTTGAGAAATAGGCTTGAATAATTTAATTGGCATTTTAACCATTTGTATTTATTTCTCACCATGGGCAATAGAAGTGGATTCATTTCTCTGCACACCTGCCTATATTCTGCTTAAGATTCTGTTCCATTTTACTGATATAATCTAGGTACAATATAGAATCTTAGAATGGTTTGGGTTGGAAGGGACCTTAAAGCTCATTCAGTTCCAACCCCCTGCCATGGGAAGGGCACCTTCCACTAAACCAGGTTGCTCCAAGCCCATCCAACCGGGCCTTGAACACTTACATTCTTTTTTTCAGGACATCATCATCTCTTTCCCTCTTTAAGATCTTATCTGAGAAAGTTAAACAATCCCACTTGCCCAAAATACATTGATCTTCTATACATGTAGTCGCACTGACTCTCTCATTAGTGGCTATTTTGCATCCTATGTTCTAGCACACCCATGGTAACACAGACCCTATTGCTGTATAAAATACATACCAGGCAGCCAATGCTTTCTGGAAAGTCTTGGAATCTCTGTCACAGGCTGTTGTTCTATTCATGAACATCTGTCTGATGCTTCCTAGAAACTCTGCAGTTAAGCACATGTGCTGTCACTGCCAGGGTAATCAACCCCTGAAGGCAAACACAACAGTGTACATGGGAAGTTCTCGCATGACACTTACTTTCATGAGTTTAGTGAGTGTTGTGATGTATAGACTGGCTGACACATGAATTTCACATCATAAAAAAAGGGAAGACATTGTGTACAGTGCACATGACATGTAATGTACATTTCAGTGTTTTCCCTCTGCAATTCCTCTATAATTGAAAAGGTTTCATTTAATCTATTCACAGTTTTCCAGTGAGACCATTAGCAAAGGCAAAATCAGTGAAGCTCTGAAAATCAGCCACTCAGCACTAAAATCTGTTTCGATCAGCTGGCAGAAAACAAGCCAAAACCCTGTTCTTGATGACTGCCTAGTCTTTGACAAGCAGCGTGAGAATGAATCAACCTTGGCAGCCCTCGCTATTCAAACGTAGCCCTGCAGAGCCAACATACGGGAAAGATGAAGTCCCGTTGCCGTCAAGCACCCACAAGGTGGTGCCGTTCAACAATTTTGGGAGGAAAGACTGCCAAGGCGTCAGGGACGGAAAGTCAAGATCCAGCTCCCCATGTGAGTTACTCGGTTTTCTATACCGTTGGCCAAGTGTCACTCCAACAGCAGCTTGCACTCAAAGGATTATATCGTATCAAGGATTTCTGGCTGCTGCCTCATGTCTCCTCCAGCCTCTTCCCTGTTGCAGGGTTGTGTCACAGCCCTATGGGCTTTCCTAGGTATGAGATGGCTCTGCAGCATCACAAACCTCATGGTCAAGAGTGCTTCCCTATCAGCATGCCTCTGCCTTAAATAGAAATCACCTTTAACCTCACTGCCCCTTTGTTTCCTTTGGATAGGCTAACAGGCACAGAAAAGTCCCTGGCAAGTGTAACTGTGATAATTCCACTTCCCATACAGAGGCTGCTTGTCCTTTCTGCATCACCATTTCTTACTTACAGGGCAAACATTGTCCTCCATTAGCAACAGACTCAGGATATCTGAGTCAACAGAGCAAAGAGTGGGAACCCCTTGTTTAAGAATTAGCAAGACACCAGCTATACTCCACATCGATTTTCCCACTCACATGGAGATGACCAGCTTATTTCTTAGCAGGTCTTGAATGAACAGATCATTTGGAGGACTTGGGGGCTTCCTGCCTATGTCAAATTCCGATAGCTGGCTTAGAAGCGAGGCACTCCCTCAGAGGCAGCCTGGCCCCCTCTCTTAGCAAAGCTCCTCTTGAGACTTGGGTGAGCTTTTGTGGGGTTCAGCTGGTTGCTCTTAACCTGCATGTTGTCTTCTTCTCTCCAGACCCTCTTCTCTGCTGTATGTCAACCTGCCTGCACGATCAGGGACTTATAAATCATGTAAACAGCATATGTCAACCAGACATTAAAATTGTTGCTTGAGGATGCATACTGACTATCCTCATAAACACAAACACCAGATTAGCAGAGCAAGAAGCCGAAGAAATCTTTCAGGAAGAATTACAGCTCTCCTTTGCAGCTCTTTAACAGATTAAGTTCTGTTTTTTTCCCCCACTATTAAATATACAGGCAGCACTATTCATAATTCTAATGAGATTCAGATGATAGCACAGTTGGGGTCCTGACAGCACCTCCGCCTGTGGCTGTTCCTGATTTTATGGCCTGGAGGAATGCAGAGGAAAATTGTATTAGGCTGTCTTTCAAAGGCAAGGAATTAAACTTGTGAACATTGCTGTCTAAACTGTGTCAGTAAATCATATGTTTACCATTAAGCAATTGCCAGAACAATGCAGGTAAATGAGCACGAAAATGGTTGTTTATAGCCTCAGTTACTCCTAGTTGCTGTTTACTGGTGGAGTGCCATAAGGACAAAAGAGAAAGGAGAAAGAAACAGAAAATGGGGGAGAGCCTCTAAAGCTGACACTTAAATGAAGTGTGAGGAGTCACATGCTGCAGGGAACAAAGGGAAAGAGAAACAGTATATAGTATTTGTCTTACTTGCATATTTGTCCTCACTACTATAGATAACTATAAGATCATGAAGGGCAAGAGGATGATAAATACATACAATGGTTTATGCAAGGCTACAGACTGGGGGAAGAGTGTCTGGAAAGCTGCCTGGTGGAAAAGGACCTGTGGGTGCTGAACATGAGTCTGCAGTGGGCCCAGGCAGCCAAGAAGGCCAACAGCATCCTGACCTGTATCAGCAATAGTGCGTCCAGCAGGGCCAGGACAATGGCCATCCCCCTGTACTGGGCACTGGTGAGGCTGTACCTAGAATCCTGTGTTCAATTCTGGGCCCTCCACTACAAGAGAGACATTGAGGTGCTGGAGTGGGACCAGAGAAGGGCAGGTAGCTGGTGCAGGGCCTGGAGCACAGTATGATGAGGACCAGCTGAGGGACTGGGGGGATTTAGACGGGGAGGACCTATCACTCTCCACAACCACCTGCATGGAGGATGGAGCCAGGAGGTGGCTGGTCTCTCCTCCCAAGTACCAAGTGACAGGACAAGAGGAAACAGCCTCAAGCTGCACCAGAGGAGGTTTCGACTGGATATTAGGAAGAACTTCTTCCCCAGCAGGGTAGTCAGGCACTGGAACAGGCTGCCCGGGGCAGTGGTGGAGTCACCACCCCTGGAAGTATTCACAAACCGTGTAGATGAGGCCCTTAGTGGTGGCCTTGACAGTCCTGGAATAGAGGTTGGACTTGATGATCTTAAAGGTCTTTTCTAGACTGGTTGATTTCATGATTGTGCTTTCTTGTACAACCAATGCAAACCATTCTATGAAACCAGCCATTAGCAAGCTCTCCAAAGCCAAAAGCAAGTGGTTCCTTACATGCTGTGCAAGAAACCTGTAAAACTCACCGCTGGAGGAGACTGTAGATGCAAACCTTTGCAGAGGATCAGAAAGCAACTGGACAACTTCATGGAGGCAGAGAACTCATGAGAGGCTTTTGACAGCAACTCCTCACTCAGAAAGCCCATAGGCTGCTGGGTAGGAGGAACGCAGCCAGCCCTGGGAGAAGCTACTTACCCTGCACTGCTTGGTGGTGGTGAGGCCACATCTGGGTTGCTGTGTCTGGCCTTGGCTCTCCTTCCCAGGTCGTGGGTAAACTGGCAGGGCCCATTAGGGGCAGTCCCTGTGTTCATGGGCCCACAGAATGTACCCCCATGGTCAGGTGGAGCGAGGCAGGCTTGCTTGGGCTGGGAAGAGCTGTCTGAGAGGTGAGCTAGTGCTGCCGACAACCACCCGATGGAGAGGCACAAAGATGGCAGGTACTTCTGAACAGTAGTAAACAATACAAGATGGGGTGGCCACAGTTTGCTGTTTGGGAAGCCCAGGTTGGGTTTTAGAGAAGATATTTTCACTAGGAGGCCTGCAGAGGGGACTTCCAGCCAATATTTCCATGTTTCTATGAGTATCCATTTCAAAACAGAACACTTGCATTTTGCAGGACCCTTGTACAGTGGTGGGGGAGTTCTGAGACAAAATCTAGAGAGAAAAAATATATCTAGTACAATAGCTGGCGGCATCTCCTTATTATCTCCCTTTTCTGGGAGGACAGATTGGACAGAGCTTTGGGTGACATGGTCTAGAGTGAGGTGTCCCAGCCCATGGCAGGGGGTTGGAACTGTATGATCTTAAGGTCCTTCCCAACCCAAACCGTTCTGTGATTCTGTGATTTTGTACTGACACTGTTACAGGTTTCCAATGAGACAGTCTGTTATTCAGGCACCTCATTAAAAGGACCGTTCCCAGTGTCACTGGGATGACACTGTTCTTTGTTTGCATTTTAACAGAAGTGATGCAGTCACATCATGTTCCAATAAATAGGCCCTGACCTCCAACAGTGGCTGCATGCAAAATAAAAGAGCATCTGCTTGCAAGCTGGGTGCCTGACATCTCAGCTTCCCCTCCTCATGTGGTCAAAGGCTATTTTGGGCCCCAGTCTACTTCCAGTTTGGCATGAATGAACTTGCCAAGCTGTGGTCCTAAAGCAGCTCACTATTCCCAATATTAACATTATGCTGATAAAACACAAGGGTACCAGTCGGAGGACGAAGCCCTCTCATGCCAGCTGAGACCAGAGCAAAATGACCAACACACACTCCCAAATAGTCTCGAAGGCAGACAAGAAACCTGAACACAGGCTGGCTTGGGGGCTAAAAGCAGGAGCTATCAGACATGAACATGAGAGTGGCACATGTCAGCTCACGTGCTGCTGCCTTTGTTTACGTGTTTGTGCTTCCCAAGAATTTCAACAGAGAATAGAAAGTGAGATCCAGGAAAAAACAGGATGATATGAAGAGCTTGGTAATGAATATATATGTGAGGTCAAGGACATACAGTGGAAAGAGAAGACCAATTTTGTTAACTAAGAAAGAGAGCATCAAAGGAGATATGTAGAGAAGAAATAACTCCACCCTCCCCTAGACCACTTGCTGGGGAAATAATCTCTGCTAAGTGTGCAGGGAGATGCCCCTCAGCTTCTGTAGAACATCTCTGTGGTTTATCCATCCTTCAGCCTCACCGCTAGGGCTAAAAATAGCTTCACAGTGGAAATTTTGTGGACTCCTGTCAATTAGCAACGAGAAGATAGCACATGTTCCCTTTACTGTCTGATAGGATGGGCCCTATTTCTGTCTTAAGTGTCTCAACTGACTTCAGATAATGGCATCCTGGAGATTAAATACTTCATAGCTCTAGAATGTCCTAGAGCTTTCTTTATGTATCTTCCTCAGCTTGACTGAATGAGATGTCAGAATATGAGAAAGGCAGGGAGCTTTCAAAGGAAAACGTTTATGGGAAAATGTAAGGAAAATGGGAAAGCTGTCCCCACTTCTGCTCACACCAGTGCGGGATAGCTTTTGGCCTATTTGACAGCAAGTGTTTTATCCAGCCAGGTTTTATATTACCTAGTATTAATATTGTTTGAGATGATGCTACATTTCTCTGAGAACCTGTTTTGAGGAAAATTTCTTGGTATTGCTCTTTTTTGGGAGGGGGCAAATTCATCTCATGAGGACAGATATGCCAGAGCTAAAAAGTCTGCACTCAGAGTTTGAAGATACGACGATCTTGGACCTGAGGCCCCCAGGCCAAGAAGCCGTGCTCTAGATCAAGTGTTAGGTTTCCTTAATGTCCCATGATGCCTGGATCTGGGGGCTCTGAGCCTGCTTTGACAGTAACGTGTCATTTCTCTTTATTACAGCTCTCCTGTGCTAGCACAAAAACTTTAATGGAGGAGCCACAGGCTACCACTTGCAGCCCTGCTGTTTGAGGAGCAGTCAATCAGGCAGCAGTAGAACATCACATCTCATATTCTGGACAGGCAGGCTCTTCAAAATGTTCTCCAAGAAAATTATCTGCACCGAGTTCTGTAAAAATCTAATTCTATCCCATTAACCAAGAGCTTATGACCAGCCCAGAAAAAAAATCAGGTATAATAGCGCCAGGACAAATGTGCTAGCACTTAGTCAATTCATTTATCTATCTTCTAAATGGATGCTTTAAACCCAAAAGCCTCACCCCTCTAATGTCCCTGGTTAATGCTTCCAGATGACATGCCAAACTAATCCATTTTATAAAACCATGTTAAAATTAGGGATGGGGAAAGTGTGGCAGGTCCTCTGGGTTAAGCAGCATTGTTTCATACAGAATTATACTGAAATCGTATTAACAAACCTCCAAGAGCTTTTTGACTGATACTCATTCTCCATTTTGCTCAAACCAACTACTTTATGATCTGCATCTCAGCTCAGGGCACCAGTTTTGTCGTGAAGTACCCATTGCACAAAGACAGAAGAGAAAGGTAGCTCATGTGCCAGCAATCCAGCCCAATGTGACAGCAGAGATGCTATCTCACAGGTCAGCCATGCTCAAAGTAGTGGGTCAGAGCAGAGCTACATGCTTGGCAGCATATTTAGAACATGCCAGCAGTCTAATTCTCACTGAGTTTTCCACAGACCTTATGGCAGAAGAATTTTAGGAAAGAATTTCTAGGATGACCTTAAGGATGATATCATGGTGTTTAAACAGAAGGGTGCCTTTGCTCCATGGTGCAGAATGGAAAGAACATTTAAGTCGACAACACTGTTGTCCTTGGCTAAATGGAGACGTATTGCATGAAAAGAGGCCACAGAAGCCCTCAGAGATAAAGGCAAGAAATTTGGGTTGGTGCTGCTAACAGAGGAGTTTGCAAAGCAGTGGCATGGGTGGTGACGGTGCAGTAGTATGCTCACACCTTTTGTCACCCTCAGAGATCTGATCTCTGCCCTCTGCATTTATACGACATCCTACCCACATGACCTACTTTCTCTGTGTTGAATATGCCTCAACAAACTTTTAAGTACCTCTTAGATGTTCCTACACAAGCTACAAAGTGTTTGTCTTGTTCCAAACAAGCAAACTCACTGGACATAAGAATTGCTGTGCTGTGTCAAACCATCCCAAACCCATCCCTTATCTTGTCCCAGACAGTGGCAAGCAAACCTCTGATGCCTGGGGAGGGTTTAGAGAATAAGCTGGTATTGAAAATACAGCTGCTGTTATATGCACACCCTCTCTGCACTTGTTTTCATTGCTACTTATAGGAACAGAAAGGAGCAGAAATATGCAGGGATGAAGAGGGTAGAACAGACAACCTGCTGCGGCTGTGCAAAAACCCAGGGGTGCTGCAAGGAGACTGGAGGTGAAGTTCTCTCACCATGTCCCACTCCATAGCCTCTCTGCTCCTTACACGTCAGAAATCTGTCAAAACCTGGAATCAGGAGTGAACCCCATCCTGAATGTGTTAGGGAAGTGGGATATGCAAAACCGTTGAGGCTGTCAGATCTACAACTCAGGAAAGTGCCTGGTACATAGGGAAGCAGCTCCTTTGTAATCAAAGCCAGATGATGGATGCACTTCAGGGAGGATGCAGATCAGAGAATGATCAGAATCAGAACCTAACACCTGTCAGAAAGAAAATGTATCACTATTATAAGGTTCACCTAGGAAGACTGTTGAGTCTTTGCCATTTGGGATATTCAGAATATGCTTAGGATGATCTAGAGGTGCATGCTCCTGCCTCAGCCCAGGAGGTGGAGGTTGGTGATGTCCTGAGCTGGCTTCTGTGGGGATTTGTGGTTAGTCATTTGAATACAAGCCGACCTCACTAAATTGACATGGACAGATATTTACCTGCAGCAGAGCAGAGGCAACTGTAACTGCAGGCTCATCTTGATTTATAGCTCACTTGCGCAGGCAAGCTGCAGTCTGCCTGGCTTGGGTCACTTGATCATGTCCGAGGTTAACACACCATCAAGCAGCCACTTCTTAAAGGTTAAACTGTATCTGCAGAAACGATCATTTTATCCCAGCCACCACTGTGGACAGATATAAAGTAAACCCTGCAGACATGCGAAGGCCAAGCGTGCTTATCTGATGGTGTGAGGTCAGGCAGGGGGACTGATTGGGGTATGTGTTTATTGTAACAGTTGTGATTGCTTTGCAAAATGGCATCCCTCAAAGAGTTTCTTCAAAAGAGTGTCGAAAATGTTCTTGAGAAAATGAGGGGTTTAATGATATATCATCTCCTATCAGGCTACTTTTAATCACCCAAACACAAAATAGCTGTGAGATAATTTCTTAGAGAGCTCAGGCTTATCAGATGTCATCCTGCAGGGTTAAGCTGATTAGTGCAATGGTTAGGAAGGAAATTCTCCCCACCAGGCACAGATAGTGCCCACTGTTAGCCAAGGTCTTACCCAGTCTCCTTAGCTGGGCACAAGCTGTGGTGGAGGCAGAGCCAAGCGTGGGCTGACAGGCCAGCTGGTACTTGCATCCATTTGGCTGCTGCCTTTCTCAATCAACAACCTGGGTTATCCCTGCCTTCCCCAGTGCCAGACCCCCGGGCTCTCCGCAGAGGGAAGCGCCCACTGTCCCTCTTTCAAATTTGGCTGATCTTGGCCAATGGGTTCCAAATTTTCTTGGGAACAACTGAAGAGGAAACAGATGGACAAACAGCATGAGAGCATGAGCTTTGTTTCCTTAGAAAACCAGGCTGAACTGTCCTTCTTGGTTTTGAATAGCAAATAGAGGCTCGCCACTGCTTGCTACAGCCTCCTGTCTCTTTTGGCTTCAAAGCCATGATATATATGAGGAGGAAATTCTCCCCTGTGAGTGTGGTGAGACACTGGCACAGGGTGCCCAGAGAAGCTACAGCTGCCCCATCCCTGGCAGTGTTCAAGGCTAGGCTGGAGCAACCTGGTCTAGTGGAAGGTGTCCCTGACCATGGCAGGGGGCTGGAACTGGATGAGCTTTAAGGTCCCTTCCACCCCAAAACAGTCTGGGATTCTATGAATTCTGGTTGCATTGTCCAGGTTTGCTACATGGCATATTTTGCCATACGGTGGGCCTTGTCCAATCCTCCTTCCCCACAATTCACACTGGGTCTGTCTCCGGCCCTGAAGAGCACAGACAGTCTGCTTCTCCATCGCGTCCACAGCGGGATTGTCTCAGAGAGAAGGTAACTCGGTCACAGCTGGAATACAACTATGTATTATGTTGTAGCCAAGCACAGCATATATGTGACAAGCATCACAGGTTTTTCTCAATAATAAATGTTGACAATGTATGTAATACGATAATTAATTATGCAATAAATATTTATCACAATATCTCTACAAAATGTCATAAAGAGAGGAATCTAAATACATATCTCATTGACCCAAAGCAGCTTGCCTTCCCTCCAACTGTTAGCTCCTACCAGACCCTACACCATGCAGATTCACCAACAGTGCCTGGTCTTTGGAGCAGAACACATTGGTCAGTAAGACAAGGGCTATATGTAGAGAAGGTTCCCAAGTTCACAGCAGTTTGTAAGGTGGACTCAGTGGGAGAGAAAACGGGAGAGTGGTCTATCTGTGGGTGGTAAAGGCTGCTCTGAAAGAGAGAGCGGCAGCAAAGGTAGGCAGGGGCACACTATGAAGCAGGTTGATGGGCCTCCCTTTCAAAAAACCTAGGCTCAGGCTTAAGAGCTACAAATTTCTGCTCAACTTGTGCAACACCAAGGAATCCTTGTTTTAAGAAGGTCCTTGAAACAGTGGCTTTCCTGGCTCCCTGTAAACACTATGTTCCCTGCAGTGCCAAGTACACATACTCGGCCTGCAGCCTCATGGCTCTCCATGCCCCTTAGGACAGCTGCCTTCCAGCCTTGGGCAGAGCAAGTCTGGGTGAGCTGAGTGGAGGTGAGGAACTGGTACACAGCACTGAGTGCTCCTCCTCATCAGAACAGGCAGGAGGCATCCTGTGACCAGCTGAAGGCATAAGGCAGCCTGATTCCTTATTTCTCTCCTGTATGCATGTGGAATCAATGCAAACTCCAGCATAACCCTGACTATGTTATTCATCAGAAATCACTAGATGGTGGGATTTGGCAACCAGACAGTTCCATGGAGTACTTCCTTCTTACAGCCACCATCATTTCACTTTCCCTTTAAACACCTAAGAATTATCATCCTTCAAATCCTGCCTTTAAAAAATCCTCTTTGCTGGGACACCAACAAGAACTATGGCTCACCTCACAGATGCAATCTGTCCTTATCTCATTCCTCTTTTTTATTCCCTTTCACTTCCCTCTCTGAAATAAAGGATGCTGGATCTCAACGTGATTCTTGAATGCTGTTTACTCCCAATCTGTGTTTTTTCCATTTCTATGCCTGCAAATACAAGCTACTGTGGGAGCCCAGTCTGAAAGAAAATATCGCAGCATATGGTCGGCAAACACAACATGCTCAGCTCTTGTCTCAGTCCTGTTCCCCAGTGCTTCCTCAGGGAATCAACACTCATTAAATGTGCCACTGTATTTCATTGCATTTGGAGGATCTGCAGAGCATCCTTCAGGAAAGTGGAAGCATGAAAAGATAACTGAGTAATCACAAACATTTTATTGTACGGTGCAAGCTGCAATTACACTTTGAAATGGTTAAGATCCAGCTGTTAGGTAAGAGACACCTCAGTGGCTCCTTCATCCTTTAATCCCTTTGTGACCAGCAGCTGATGGCGTTTGAATAAATATCTGATGGAAGCGGGAATGAGAGGCACCAAATTCACACCTGAGTGCAAGACTTCTTCAGGGTTTCTCAAGATCTATGATCAAACCCTCTCAAACAAGCCCTCCCCCTCAGACATTGTAGCTGATGGTTCTTCAAGCTGATGTTTATTTTCTCTCCGGATGGTGAGTTGGGATGATTTTCGCTGGTCTGACAAGGTCACCAAGCCCTGCTTCCCTGGCTGTCCAGCAGATGGGATGGCTTAGCAGACCTTGCTGCAGCTCTTGAGCTGGCTCGAGTTGGCAGCCTCACATCCTCATGGCAGGCAGGGACCATCTACAGCTGCAAGGTAAAATGCACATCACTAGCCCAGTGCAAGCCACCTTGGATTGATATCAGGACCCCATTACCCAAGAAGCTGGAAATGTTTTGGTTTGTTTTTTTTCCCCCAAAAGCTCAGGTTTCACATTTTTAACTTGGTTCCAGGAGCTTCTCACTGCACAGGAAAACAAAAACAAAACTAAAAATCCCCCCCAAAATCCAAACCAAACAAAAAGCCCCAAAGCAAAACTAAAGCAAACACTCCAAGGATGACATGAACAGATAGCTCTCCTTTTGTCACCCCACCCCCCACCCCCCCCCCTCAAATGCCACTCCATATTCTTCTGCCTGCTTTCCTAGAAGAAAAATGCCATATTGTCCTCACAGACCGTTTGTTTTGGCGAGTGTGCCACAAGCAGCTTTGACTGGAGATAGCAGCCTCTTACTGGAAATCAAATGGAAAGCCTTCCCTAAGCCAGTAGTGACTAATCCACTCAAATAATTACTTATGGGACAGATGATGATGACTTTCAGAACCCAGTATTCCCAATGAGCTTCTTGCCACTGAAAGCACTTTGCAGATTAGTCAGCGTGCCCTCCATGTAGGTCCCTGATTTCTTTGCTTCTTCCCTTTCCTGTTCCAACCCAGTATTGCTGTGTTTTTCAAAGAGCATATTTTTAGCTCATTTGAAGGGGGGAAAAAAGGGCTAAAACGGTGAGATTTTTCCACTGGACAGGTAATGAAAATCAGAGCATGCAGCTGGGATTGCGACCCTCAGATGGAGCTGGCAACCATCCTCCTACACCATTTTCTGCCAGTTAATTAGTGCTGTCTCCCTGCAGGGCTGTCCACACAAGGCCTTTAGGCCTAAATTTACCAGGTGGTGTAGTTCCACTTCTGGGATCACAATGGGGGCTGACTCCAGACAATGCCAATCATGAGCTTGGGCTGACAACCATTCTCCACTCAAAGTGAATCCGGTTGCATCCACAATAAATATAGGCATCTAAAGATCAAACCTGTGCCTCAATGTCAGTGCCAGGCTGAATTATTGAAGCTGAAATTATGTTCCGAGGGCAATTTTCCTTTCCTTGCTTGTGTTAGCGGATCCTGCCTAGCAACAGAGGTGACCTCTCGAGGCTGCTTCTAGCAGCGTTTCACACGGCTCAGCTTGTTCACTGTCTGCAGCTCCTTCTCTTCCAGACAGCCGAGTGAGAATAGCCAGTTTCTCTTTCTCTTCTCATCAGTATTATCCCCCAATGGCTACATGACAGCTCTGCTTTGTGGCATTTCAAGTTATAAACACTGTCAAGGAGGATTTAAATCCCCCAGAAAACAATTCATCTTTAAATAAAAATAAGTATCTATGATTCACTTCTTTTAAAAATAAGCACTTACCAGAATACACACTGTTTCGAGGTAGGATACGCTTCTGTTTGCCTAACAGAAACAGGGTAACACGCTGGTTTCCTTAATGTTTTTTTCCCTCAGCTTCAAGAAAGGATAAAGCCCAGACCACTACAGTTCCAGACAGTCCTAGCTGTTCTCTCTGCCTCTCTCTTCCAAATCTGGGTGGATTTAATCTAAGCTCTTAATTATAGACCCTGTTCTAAAAACTGTCCCCTGCTAAAATAAGGTACCAATTACACACAGCTCCTCTGTGGTACTGGGGGCATGGGCTGAGTTAACCAGTTCCTCACATCTGGTGTGGACCCTATGGCCTTTCAAATCCCTGCCTGCAGACTGCTCTCACCTGGGAATAGATTAACCCCTTTCTTCCCAATATCTGAGCTGGTCTAAAGGCTATGTTCAAGTATATTCACAACTGCAACCTGAAATGTTTTGCCTTCAGTTCCTGGGTGCAAGTTCCTGCCTCAAGAGGGAAGGGTCAAGGCTGAAAATAGGAAAGATGTGGAAAATGTCTGTGAATTAAGCTTGGAATTGATTTCCTTGGTGCTTGCCAAAGTGAAAGGCGAACTGGAGAGCCTGCAGTCACAGCAAGCACAGGAGACAATATATAAACTGCACTTACTCATCACATGTCCATGTTTCTTCTGTCCTTTGGAGGTAAAGTTTATTCCTGACTTCTTTGCCTGGGTGCAACCCGTCCCTTTACCTCCTACATGAAAGATATTTAAGCTTTAATATCTGACTTTGTTGATAAGGGTTTCTGCTGTTACACAGAGAACTAAAGATGTGTGGGACCAACAGCAAAGCTCTTGCATTCTGTCCACCTTTCTGTTGGCATAGACTCATTTGAGTGCCTTGTGGAGACCTCCCCTCCAGTTCATCACAGCACAGATGGACTCCTTTTCCCTCCCTAGCCACAGCTCAGTCTTGCTACAGCTCCAACAGTAATAGGTAAAACTAACAGGAGAGGAACATCAGGAAATTATTCCCCATGTTTGCCTTTCCACTTGGCATACGTTGTTTTCGGGAAACAAGGAAAAGGACCAGTGTTAGTTGGAAAGCTGAGTCTTGCTCAGCTGGTAGGAAAGAATTCCTCGATGCTGTGGGTCTCAGTTTGAGAGCTGCTGTCATCAGCCAAAAATTGATTTCTAGACGGCTCTGTCTCATATGAAGTCTTTATAATTCTACAATGCTCTCCTAGAGATGGAGAATCAAGCACATCGTGCACAGGGAGAGGAACAATCTGGATGAAACATAGATCATAGAATTCTCCAGTGCTTTGCTTTTTGTGGAGTCATTTAAGCCTGGGCTAAACTAAGTGATACCTTCTCTCTAGGAGAGTGTTGTAGAATTATAAAGAAACTCTCAAATGCTGGTTTTAGAATCACAGAATGGTTAGGGTTGAAAGGGACCTGTTTGCTTGAGACAAGAAAATCACTGGGTTGTGATATTACAGTGAATATGTCTAAAATGGCTCTTTCATAAAGTGGTCTCCTGCATTAATATAGCTCCTCAAGCTATTTACAAATGGTTTATATACGCAGTTATTCACTCACCATTTGCTCAGTTTGCCTGCTTTAAGCAGGGGTGTCAATAAAAGCTTCTCTGTGTTTCAGTGTAATTTATATTTCTCAGCTTTCTCCCAGCATTACCTAGACTTCCGTGTTCCAACAGCTAACTCAGAGCTGGAGCTTGTCAGTGCTTACGTGCAAATGACAGATCAGACTGTGGATGTGGGCAGTAGTATAATCCCTAAAACAAGGCTAGGGATCATTTGTCCTCGAGTGTGATGAGTCAATGCAGACAGAGCTATGACACACTAAAGAAAACCTCCCAGGTTACCCAGAATAAAACCCCAGGAATAATGAAGTCTTGATTAACTGAAACTGATCATTTAGCAACCATTTCTTGTTCAGTCCCAACTGTATGTGCTGAGGGGTGTTTTGCTCAGGGGTGTATGCAGTGAGTCACTGCACACTAAGATCCACGAAGTTCATTTCTCAGCAGCTAATGACAACTATTAGTACCGGTGAACCAGCACAGATGCAAGGATGTGGGCTGTCTGTGGATGGCTGTATGGCAGTTTAATGTGGTTTATCAGTGTCCTAAAGAAGCTAGGGATGTAGGCAGGAGTGTGATGCTATGGACAGCCATTAATGGTGGCTGCAGAAACTGGGGGGTAATTAACCAGCACAAAAAAGTCACCTGCCTGACACATGGTTCAACTCAGCTTTCAGCTACTGAAGTGAATTTACCAGGGAAGGCTTTTCCTGGTGTTTCAGACGGATTTTGACCTACTTACTTTTAATCCATGTCTTGGCTCTGTCATTTTGCTCCTCTGCTGCTAGTCCTGGGCTGTTCCATTTGTTTCATCACATCCCTATTTTGTGTGTGTGCGTTATAAGTGTCATGGATTTATCTTGCTTGTTTCTCTCTATAACTACCTGGAAGGAGGATGGAGCCAGGAGGTGACCGGTCTCTTCTCCCAGTAGCAGGAGAGAGGACAAGAGGAAACAGCCTCTAGCTCCACCGGAGGAAGTTCAAGCTGGATACCAGGAAAAATTTCTTCCCTGAGAGGGCAGTCAGGCACTGGAACATGCTGCAGTGGTGGGAACACTGTCCATGGAAGTGTTTAAAAACCACGTAGACAAGGCCTTTACTGACATGGTTTAGTGGTGGCCTTGGCAGTGCTGGGGTAATGGCTGGGCTTGATTTTAAAGGTTTTTTCCAGCCTTGTTGATTCTATGATTCTATTTTGGGGAAAGGAGCACTGCATTGTTCTGCTCCTTTGGGAGCTGCCCACAAGAAGTTTTCTAAACAGGAACATATTTGCTCAGGACTTACATGACCTGCAGAAGCCAGCTCCTTTTGCTCACAAGCAGTTATACAGTCTGCACACTCTGAGGTTCTCAGCTTGAGGTAGTAAGAAGAAAAACCCAATCCAGACAAACCCCAAACCCCAGTAGGTTTGACTGTCAGGTTTTACCTGTCAGGGGAGAGGTACAGAAGGGCTTTGTGAGATTACTGCTGAATTGGTACTGGGGAGACAAGAAAAGGTCTATCAAATATCAAGATTAAAAGCATCCCAGTCCTTGTGATGCGCTTCTTCCTGACTTATTGGTTCTCAACTACGTAAAATTGAATGTCTCCAAGGTGAAAGGAGGAGGCACAAAAGCACAAAATGTAATCAGTTCTAAGTAAGATGAAGTCTGATGGCTTTGGGGTGCTTGATGGT
>JANRGW010021680.1:0-17515 GCA_024733675.1 Psilopsiagon aymara
TCTTCATTAGGGACTGTAGTGATAGGACAAGGGGTAACGGGTTCAAACTTAAACAGGGGAAGTTCAGATTGGATATGTGAAAGAAATTCTTTACTGTGAGGGTGGTGAGGCACTGGCATGGGTTGCCCAAGAAAGCTGTGAATGCTCCATCTCTGGCGGTGTTCAAGGCTGTGTTGGGCAGAGCCTTGGGTGGCATGGTTTAGAGGTAGGTATCCCTGCCCATGGCAGGGGGGGTTGGAACTAGATGATCTGAAGGTCCTTTCCAGCCCTAACTATTATATGATTCTATGATTCTTCGTGTACAAACCCCACCCACACACTTTCAGCCTAAAATAGCTTTTATTTTAAAATAAGAATGATAACAATAGGAAAACATGAGAGCACTGAGTGTGTCTTTCAGGTAACCAGCTGCAACAACTAATGGAAAGTTTTCACAACTAGTCATTGCATAATGGCTTGGAGAACATAATGGCTACATTTGCTCTTGGTTCAAATGAGTCTATTGGTGCTGGTCAAAGAAAGAAAAAGTCCTCACAGGTTCCCTGAGAAACAAGTTTGAGTTGGTGAAAAAGGTATCATTATTAGTGAGAAAATAAATTCTGGAAGATTAATGTTAATCATAGTAAATAAATGATTTCACAAAAAATCATGAGTTTTGAAAGTTAAACATTAGCTTGCCTGAGCAGGTTTTCCAAGATCTCATGACCGTAATTCATATTTTTGCTTTAACGTTTTGGTTTATGGTTTATCATGTTCATTACTGACAATTCCTTACAAATGTTTTTCAAAGTCTTGGTTTCTTGAGGGATATTAAATGTTCCGATTCTGAAATATCTAGAAAAACACAATAAAAAAGCAATAAGATTGACAAACACGCCTACCCATACTGAATCTACAGAACATCAAAATAATTTTGAGGAAAGATACAGAATGAGAAATCTCAGAGTAGATATCTGTAAATACAGAAGCACATGACTGAATATAAATATTCTCCATGATCTCTGAAACTGCAATCTCTCCAACTGTGGCTGTATACCAGAAAATTACAGCAAAGATCTGAGTTAAATCACTTTTTAAAATGATGCTATGGGCTAGTTCATGATTTCTAACAGCCTCTGTGTATTAACTGAACACAGGACATTTGTAAATTAAAAAAAAAAAACCAAACAAACAAAAAAAAAAACCCACAAAAAAAAAACCCCCCCCCCCCCCCCCAACATAAAAAGGAAAAGATTCCTTTGCACAATATCAGGATTAGTCAAGCTTTCTAGTTCTCTTTGAGATTTGTTCTTGTATGTTTGTGTCAGCGTTCTGAAGTTAATTTGTTCAGATATCTGTCGTGTTTAGATCTTGGATTTCTTCTCTGCTTCAGTTCATAGTTGTATTTCTCAAAGATATTCTGCTCTGTTTGAAATCACTCTTTGAGTTCAATGAGAAATCTATGTAAACTATAAGAACAGCATCAGAACCAGGGGCTAATTCCCCTTTCCCAGCTGATGCCTGGCCCTTATTAATGCCACAGAATTTGACTTTATGTATATCAGCTTTGCACACAGAGGAAGATCTGATCTACTTTGGAAAGAGATACTATGTAACCCATAAAAACCCCTGAATTCTGAACAAATTAATGTAAGCAGAGAAAAACAAATACTTCATGTAGTGTTCTTTGCAGTGGAACTGTAGCGTCTTGTGAGGAGAACAGTTACACAGGAGATTCTGCTTCCAAGGTCTTAGTTTATTATCAAATAAAAAATGTATTGGAAGTATATTCTTTGTATCATTTCTGGTGTGAATTAAATTCATCATTCCTCTTTAGAGACAGAGCAAAGGCACACATTTTCAGTAGTGTTTAGGGCTTTTTTCTCACCGCTATCTTTGTGAGTCAAAGCCTAATACTTTCACATAGCACAAGAAAGTGCTAGTCGGTATACTTTATATTGTAAATAACTTAAAGCGAGGAGTGAATCAAATGGGACTATTTTTCACCAATTTTTATAAGCATTCAATTGGACATGAATACTAGAAATCAGAGAGACCAAATGTATGTTTTCTGGTTCATTGAATCCCCTTTACAGAGTTACTTTCATATCAAAAGGGGATATGGTCAAGTTGGCTCAGAAAATATTGCTGGAAGTTGAGAAGAATCAATTCTTTGGTCAGCTGGACTTTTGAACAGCAGAAGACAAAGCAGTTTTTATCTTATGTTTGTATGCTAATCTTTGTATACAAACATAAGATAAAAATGACCTTGACAGTTCAACCTGCAGAACAAGGGCCAACTCAGAAACAGTATTGATTTTGTTACTGTCAGATTTTCAGCAACTTATCAATAATGCCTTAAGGGGTAGACTGAGACTTTCATTACAGTCATAAAGCGCAGGGCCTTGGACTGCACTACTGCAGAAGCCAGCCCAAGAAGAACTCTGGATATAAATCATCACAGTCTCCTGAGTTCTGTGAAACAATGATTTATAGTTGGGTTATACCATCAATAAATTACTCTTTTTTACTTCTTCCTTCTCTGGGTTGTATGCTGTGGTCAGCAAACAGAATGGAACTACACATCTGTCTACTCACTCCCAAATTCCTTCCTCTCCCAGCCAATGACAGTACTTCAAGAAGTTGTCACAGGAATAGAATGGAAATTCTTCCCTCTTATGACTCCCTTTAAAAGGATGCTTAATTAATTTCAGAGTCCAGCCTCTGTGAGGCCTCTTTTAATTCCACTATTGGCAAGGAGGTGAGAGAATCATATTGTTCCACATGTTTTAACCTTCTGTTCCTTCCCAGTGCCAAAATCAAAGTTTAAAATCGTGTGCAGTGGCATGCAGCTGTGAAAACAGAATGATTTTTGGATATGATTACATCGAGAACCAGATTTGCTATCTACTCTCAAAGGTGAATATTCTGTGCATTTTTTCCCCTTACCCACTTAACCTCTGAAATGCAATACATTTGCAGAAAAAACTCTAATCATTTAGAATCTACCTCCTGTATTCCTTTGTGTGGCTTGTTAACATCCCCAGTGATCAATGCTAAGTATTTTATCAGATTCAAGACTGTGATAAACAGTGGAAATAGAGTGGGTTCAACTTATCTTATCCTAGTCTCGTTTACGCTGAGTAATAAGTTAAACTGTGCCTAATGTAATGAAACTATCCTCATCAAAATATTTAGACTTTAATTTTTGAGTCATTATAAGGGCACTTTTATGCAGTTCTGAAACAAAATAAATTTGGCAGGAGATCCTGCATCAGGATTGTGAATCATGGTGTCTAGGTGGGAAGTATAATACACATGAGTACTGTGACCCAGCTCTATTCTGTAATTTTGTTTACTATATTCATACATAGGTTTTCATCAAAGCTCCAGGAAGTATGTTCATTTTTGTTATTTTTTTCATGGTTTAGTAGAACCATAAAAAACAGGGTATGCATACCCTACAAAGGTGTTTAAATATCCATAAGATAAACAAGTTCAATATCCAAACTGTAATTCAATGTTCAAAACAGCTGATGACTAAACACTTTTACTAATTGCATAACTAGGTATCATTTAAATAATCATATAAATAGAGTTGATTAAGAATGACTGATCTTTAAGAAAGCAATCAAAGTAACATAACCAAAACAGCCTTGAAAGAAAGGTGGCAAAATGTTGCGTTGCCAAAAGGAGTTTCCAAGTGTGCTTACATGCATGGATTTAAGCACTAGAAATCTAAATATAATAATAAGCACATGCATAATTCCTGCTGATTACAGTGGAAGTGCTCATCTAGGGAAGGCAAAAAGCATTTTACCATAAGTCATCTCTTTAAAACAGTGGCCACACGCTTTGATTATACCAGCCCCACTAATAAGCCACCTTTACTCCTGATTTACACTGAGCTCAGCTTCCAGGAATTTCCTCCAAACCGCACAAGGGAAAGTTTTATATCATTTTTATGTCCAAGTAAGTTTACTGAAGCCTTCCAGAGGGAAATACCTAAACATTCCCAAATAATCACTTTTATTTGAATAGAAGGTAAAGTCAGCATAGGGAACACAGGTGCATTTAGCCAAGACTGCTCAGTGCTTTCCTCAGTCTACTCTAGCCTTCTTCACAAATGCTTAGAGGTAAAGACACATGAAGATGTGACTCTACAAGAAACAATATTTCAATACATTTCAGGTCTCAGAACTTTTCAGCCCTTTCAATATGATTTCTTTAAGGTTTTCCAACTTTAATAACAATATATAAAGTATTATAAATGTTTTACCAGAGCTATGTATGAACACTGTCATTAAAAAATGGCCTTTTAAAATATTCTGTTGTTTGCACTGTGCAAGAAAGATGATACATACGTAAGTGGATGAAGTAAACCCCAAACAGAAGCTGTCTTCATTTTTAAAATTATTTTGCAGGGAACATAATTTCAACACTAAAGACAAACAATATGTGAGAGAAAGAAATTATTTATTTCCATCTTCCAGAAGTTGCTTAATTTCTTGGATAGCAATCTGGCTATTCTTAAGTACTTATATTCTTATGTTAAAAATATAAAGGCCTAGAACATCTTCCTGAACATGAGTCAAATTCTGGTCCTATTGAAAGAACAATAAATTATTTGTCACAGACTTAAAAAGTCCAGGGTTTACCCACCTTAAAATAACGATTTATTTTTTAAAGCCTGATGTCGTAAAAATAGAAATGTGTCACAGAAACTCGCTAACTGCAGATGATTGTGCTTTTCCTAGATATCTGTGAATGAATATTCAAAAACATGTGTAAGAGAAAGAAGCTTACAGAGGTTATTCTAAAAATGGTGATAATGTGGCACAACCTTGCTGTTAAAATTAGGAATGCTATGTAAATGTCAATGCTTATCAAAGCCTTTTTCAAGTTTTCCTCTATATTGATTGCCTAAGATGACTCATGAATGCTGTGGCAGAGCTCTCCTTCAGTATCTTTCCCAGTAGCTGAAATTTGGGACTGTGATTTTGCCCAGAAGTGATGTATGGGGCAGTAAAATACTGCATGGGTGTCACGTCCTCTCTCCCCAGTGTGCCAAAACTGTTAAAGCTGTCTATTGCTGTCCTTGATATTTGGCTACATGTACTTGCTGAGTCCTTGAACACAGATGTGTTTAACAAAGCAAACAACATACTATGTATAGTTCTATCTATCTCCCACAAGAACATCAGAATTTTTTTTAAGTACAACTGTATATATTTTTTGAAAACTTCAATTTAAACATTTTAGAAGCCATCTTTGCTGATATTATATCCCTTCAAGAGGAAATGGTACCATTACACTACACAACAGAATTAAAAGTAATATTGGCAATTATAAGGTAGTACACGAGTAAATACAGTAGTAACACAAAAGCTTTCTTTTTATATGGAAAAAACTCAGATAAACTACTGGTTTTGTTCTCAAAACCACATATTCTCCAAATAATTTCTTTATCTAAATTCCTTATAATTACATTTAATGTCTCTATTCTTTTATCACAGTGCAAGATTTACATAATAAAAGAACCTAATAGACTGTAATTATTGTAATCGATCTGTAGATATTAAAAACATTTTTGAGAGGAAAGCATGTTTAAGTAACTGGTAATGTAGTGCTACTGCTGAGCATTCATATTCCTCCTCCCTAGTAAATATTATGGTTTTCAACAGTTTCTTCTTAGCTTCAGCAGCTAAATATTTAGGATGAGATAATGTGCACATAAAATGCAGCACAAGCTCTAGTGCTGCTACAAACCCTATGCCTGATCTTGGGCTGTGTTTAGCTAACTTTGAGATTTTGAGGGACAAAAATAAAGAACAAAAGATTTAAAACACTCCAGAAAGCAAATCCTTGCTTGGCTTGTCAAACTATATGCACTTGTTTTACAATTTATCACAGCCGGTATTCCTGACCTGACTTCAGGCAATAGAAATCAAGAGCAGCTGTCTTCTTCCTTAGTTTACTAGCCCATAGAGGTATTTTGATGTTTCCTTTGAAATGATATCTTATCCAAAAATATTAAAAAGCATCATCATGTACTATATTTTTCCTTAACCTTTTAAATAATGACTTTTTTTTCCCATCAGAAGTAATTTCCTTTTCTATCCACACTAATCCCATGCCCAAAACTCTAGTGTTTTAAACCAAATGAATTAGCATAAATACAAATTATACATTACTATGCTATTTTGCAATTTATACCAATGTTCATAGAATCATAAAATCATTAAATAATTAGGATTGTGAAGGACCTTAAGAACATCTAGTTCCAAACCCCCTGCCGTGGGCAGGAAGACCTCACAGTAAACCATGTCACCCAAGACTCCATCAAACCTGATCTTGAACACTGCCAGAGATGGAGCATTCACAACTTCCCTGGTCAACCCATTCCAATGCCTCACCACTCTCACAGTAAAGAACTTCTTCCTTATATCTAACCTAAACATCCCCTGCTTAAGTTTGAACCCATTGCCCCTTGTTCTATCACTACAGTCCCTAATGAAGAATCAGTCCCTCTCCAGCATCCTTGTATGCTCCCTTCAGACACTGGAACAGATACTGTTAGTCTAAACAAAATGTGTAACAACACATTTCACATCAAAATTATACAAGATACAATATCAATGGCTTTTGAAATGTTTTAAGCCTCACAGATATTTTCTTCTAGCAATAGATCATTGTTTGAGGGTTAAGCTTTTTCTATCCCTCACTCCCTGAAATGATAATTTGGACTGTGTCAGGGCAACACAACTACTTTTATTACATTTAAGCATGTTGGCTGTAAAATTAACTGCTGGAGTAGCAAAAGGGGCTGCCTGTAATTGACAGTGATGTGAGGTTTTTTGCATTAGAATCAGTGATAAAAGCTTGACACAAATTCATGACCTATAAACACCACAGACAGGCGGTGTTAAACTTCTTAAACAAGAGTCTAAATTACCAGCCCCAGTAAGATTTTTTATTTTTAGAGCATGATAGCGCCAGTATTAGTCTACAGGCATGCACGAGTAAATGCATCTATAAAAATGTATGCATAATGACATACACTGCATTTCATGCTAAAATAGAAAAAATTGCCAGTCTTTGCTATACCTCTCTTTTGAGGGTCAGAAATCAGAATGCAAACATTACACTTAGTAATCAACAGATAATAATTACCCAACTCATTCATTTGCTCTTCCTGAGTTGATAAAAGTGTTTTTTGTTTCTTTCTTTTTGCCTTTTCTTTTTTTTTTCTTTTTTTACTCAACACCTGGGAGATGGGGTTTACCTGTTTGGTCAGGGGTTTCATATTTGAAATGCCTGATCCATCTCAGTTGACTGTGGATTACAGCATCCTTCTGCTGCAGTTCTTTTTCCAATCTTTTCAAAGAATCCCAAAGCTCTGGGGTTTTGTTGAAGTGCATTTGTAAAAAGTTTGTGTACTCTCATTGTCTACCTGCTTGTAGGTGCTGACCATTGCTTTCTGCTCTTTTCCCACATTCCTGGGAATTATGTGTTGAATCTGGAAGGCGGATGACAGGCAATCTGATGATAGAAGACAAACAAAAAAAAGATTAAAAAATTACTGGTTTTCTTATTTCACTCTGTGTACAAAATGTCTACAGTTCTGCTCCATTTTGTGCATACAGTGATCTTTTAAGTGATCTTTTAAACATTAAGTATCCCTTTGGCTAAGGCATGAAGATTTTAAGCTGAGTTTTATGCTTTCATTTGAGACACTGACATGGTAAAGTATCTAACACATAATCACCAAACAAGGTCTCTGTTCCAAAGTATAGACAGGTCTAAAAAAAACAACAAATAGATGAAAAGTATACGAAGGATACAGAGAAACCTAAAAAGAAAGCATACATCTATCTGTCTCTTTTTTCACATGATATGCAAGGATTTGGTAAAATCTTGTTGGGTTTGTTTGTTTGTTTGTTTGTTTGTTTGTTTGTGTTTTGCTTTGTTTCATTTTGACCTGCAGTTACATGTAGGAAGCCCCAGATAACTTAGTAAGGTCTTATGGCATTGCATAGGTCTAACCAAGAAGAAACACTTTCACAGCCAGAACCATAATGACTACTAACAGTTCCTTTTGAACATACATGTACATTTTGTATCATAAGAACTGCTTGCAAACATTAAAGTTTGCACAACAGTGGGAATATTAGGAAAAGAAGCCTATCAAAATGAAAATCAGAAATTTTGACTACAAATGCTGTTGACATCATCATGAAATCTATTAACTTCAGAATAAGTCTATACTGGTTACTTTTCTATTGTACTTTACTGCTCATAATGCTCCGATTGCTATCAATTTCAATAACCTTCCATTGGAATATCAACTGACATGACTAGCACCTGTCATGTATTCTTTGATCTTCCTCTTACTGTCAAGTGAGATTTGTATATGCAGTATTGCATTGAGTGTACGTGCCAAGGTTTTGGTAGTGCCATAGGGAAGCTGCAGGGGTGGTATCTGAGAAAAGGCAGAAGCTTACATTTTGAAAGCATTCATCACTGAGAAATGCTTGTGTTTTTTGGTGCACTCGCTGCCCTCATTCATGTAATGCTAGCTCGTGTTCTCATAAGATCTTCTGTATTCAAATATGTAGGATTATTTCAACTTTACCTGGTCAAGGAAAGAGTTTAGTGAACTAATGGCCAAATGCATATAAGCAGATTGCTTAAAAAAAAAAACCAATCATTTGTTGCTAGGGAAGCAGATGCAAAATATTTTTATATTTAATATTTAATCAATAGCCTTTAGATGATTTTTTTCCTGACAACTTTGTTTTTTTCTTTTAGCAGAATTCTTTCTATGCTGTTATCTAGTGCATAGTTTTATGAGCACTAGAAGTGCATTTCCTATGTATAGCTGGACAAGACAGAGTTTCAGTTCCAGGATTTTCTTTATAAGGAAGTCATCTTACTGTAGGATTTCCTAATCAGCCAGTACATTATTTCCTATTAAGGTCAAATGTTTTTAGGACTTAATTACCTGAGGAAGAAGTCAAACTTGCTGAAAATATGTGAGGCATTATCAAAGGATCACACACCCTACATAGCAGTGTTTCACTTCTAGAAATTAAAAGTGCAATGACAATAAAACAGCATATTGTTTGGTACTGTCTTACTGTAGGACTGGGTGGTGTTATGGAAGTAGAAGTAGTAATACAGGTAATAGTACAAGTGGGTACAATAAGTATAAAGTTAAGTTTTGACCAAATTTTTTACTGTTCCAGACCTGTACAAAAGTAACATTTCTCTTCTAGTGTAAAATATTAAAATAGCAAGTGTTTTAATTTCCATTTATGTAAATAAGGAACAAAATATTATTCCATGCAATAGCAAATTTCATTTTAATAGAAATAACGAGGAGTAGCGTGATTCAAATTTTTAAATAAGTACAAGCACAGAAATAAAATTACCTCTTCACCATTAGTAGCTCAGAAATGAAACACAGTGTCTCTATCCCTTCAGTTTCCTTCTGCTACCTACTGTCTATAGGTTTGTAACAGAAATGAGATAGGGCAAAGAAAGTCTGCTTCCTTAGTAAACTTGATTTTTCAACCCCCTTTTGACAGTACTGTGCTCTTAAGGTGAGACATCAAGCTGATGTTCCACAATTACTCTACACACAAAACCAGCTTAAATGAAACAAGCTTCCTTCAAAAGCAGAAAAAAAAATCCTCTCATTTCATTTTTCCCACGATGTATTTTCCTCCTTCGTGCAAACCGTTCATTTGGTATCCTAAGATTCAGGAACCTGCTGCTACTCCAGCAATTACTGTCCTCGGTGCTGTTCATTTTCAGACAAGAAAGCTGCTGAGACAAAATTTCCTACAACGGTTGCATGGGGATTAAAAAAAATTATCATGCTGGAATATACACACTACTGTAGATTTCCGGTATTCCTAAATGAAGTGTTAGCATAAGTAGTTAATGTGAAGCATTTCCACAAAACAATTTAGTTCTGTAATAAATATTCAGCATACTGGGCTATAAAATAGTTCTATCTCAGGGGAACAAGCTGGCCTGTACTTTAGCATCAATACACTAGTTGTCACCTGTAAAGTGGGGATGATACTTTACTTCAGTTGCTTGTGTTTCAGAGAAAAAACTGACCTCAACAGAGAAGAGTTGAGAATAGAGAAGTTGCTAAGAGTCATAGGTAGAAATAACTAGTTTGCTAATACTTTATTTCCATTCTTACTATACTACTGTATCCATCCTTATTCATTCATTTCGTCTTAATACACAACTTTTTAAAAGCTTTCATATGACTTAGGCCTCATAAATTTCTGGATAAAGGAACCTCACTTAGCTTTCCATTTTCACACAAGAACCAGGGGCACACTGAATTTAATGTTGCCTTACTCAATCTTTCAGTGTCCCTTTCAACTAAAACGCCATGCCATCCTATGTTTGTCTGCATTCTTCAGGAAAACACATGAAATGTGTTGATGGTAATGTCCATCATAATCTGAAAACTAATTAGGAAGTGAAAGGCAATCAATGTGTTATTTATTGTCCATTTAGCCATGTGTATGTATTGGATGGGTGCCTGTAAATAAAGCAAGGAAACCTGCTATGAAGTGGATGGGATAATCACACCCTTCATACAAGGGAATCTATGATACTTTTGGTCCTTAAACACCTACTTTTGTGAAAAAGTCTTCAAGAACTTTTATGACAAATGAATGCCTGATTGAAAATAGCTAGAAACAGCCATTGCAGAGAATTAGACAAACAACCAACTCCCAACACAGATCAGTGTATCTGCTTTAAAGTCTACAGATATCTTTACATCCGTTTTAATTACAAATTTCAGGTTTTTTCCTACAAGGGTTTGTGAAACTGTACCTATGACTTACTGTAAGAAATTTTTAAAAGCAAATATTTTCATATTTAGTGAAAAGTGCCCATGAAACGCTTCAAAATAGCTCAAAAACACTCTTTAAAAAAAGAAGTTAGTAGAGTTTATATTATAATCATTTGATTTGAACTTAAAGGGCTGGTCAGGATCCCTAGTGCTTGGTGAGAAACACTTCCAGCACAAAGAAGGAAAAACAGACTAAGAAGTTACATGCACTTGTCACATTTGCAGTTTGGGATTCTGAGAAAAATGTGGCTATGCATCAGTTGTTGGATTGTTAACAACAAACACCAGAACACAGAAAAGACAGGAATGAAGTCTATATGTCTTTGAGTTTGATTTCTAGAGAAAACTCATCATAGTAATTAAGACTACAAACACAAACAGAAAAGCTGCTGTACTAGTAATATTCCATTGTTGATATGTAGCAAATAATAAAAAATCATAGATAATATGAAGATACTCCTCAAGTCAAACAAATATCACTGGTCAAACACTTTTGAATGGCAAGTTTAAGTGTGACTGTAACACTTGTCTGAACTATAGAAGACAGCAGTGACATAGAAAGCCTTTTAAGACCTTAATTATCCTCACCCATCATCTTTATATTCATGTTCATGAAAACAAAACTGCTTAATATACTTAATGACTTAAGACAAATAAACAAAACATGGAGTTACTCTGACTGAATATGTTTTGAAGTGGCAATACCTCCCCCAACCATGTTGTTCAATCTGATGGTTCGAGGATTTAGGGCTGTTTGCACTGTAAATAAAGCAATCACCAGTGCATCATGCTGCTGATGGCTGAGAGTGCTTTAATTCCAGAGAAATAGAAGTCAAGATTTAAGTTTTTTCTTGATTCATGCTGTTTGGAAAAAGACCCTTTTAATGAGGAGTAGAGGAACATGCACCAAAAAATACTAAGTGTAAAAGAGCACAGTCAGTTATTTTTAATTTGTAAATCACCACATTTTACAACATTCTTTTAAACGCAATTGGACTTCCTGAGAGGATTTTTTTTTTTTCTTAAAATTAAAGTTAGATTTAAAGGATGAACAAATCTAGAGTTATATTTTTCTATGTAATGTTTTCATATATGTGTTTCAAGAAAAAATAATTCAAATATATATTATGAATTTACAGATCCTAATTTTTAAATCTGTACTGCATTATACTTGTATGAGGCATCATGTTTTGACATCTTAAAATGTGAATTTTCAGAATAATCCTTCTGATTACTATGTTCTTCTTAAAAACAGGTTGCCATGTTATTCATTGTAAGGTTTCTTTGGTTTAGCAGTGGGCATGTCTGATGGAGAATAAGATATATGCTGTGAGTCTTTTTAACTAACTTTCTTTTTTATTCTTCTTATTAATTAGTGGTTTAATAATGTAAATTTCATTACTTATCATAGCAGTTTTGCTATCTAGTCTAGATATCTAATAATTATGTATCCAAGTTACAAGACTGGTACCAATCCTAAATGACTGTAGAGAGGGATTATAAATCCTATGCAAACTTAAGAAGCAATTGTTTAAAATTGTAGAAAAGATAAAGTTCAAAATTGCATGTATTTTTTCCAAAAAATAGAAGTAGAATAGAAGTTTTTTGCTAACACTGAAAGTGAAATTAATTGATGAAATCTCTGTGTTTTCCGAATTTGGCTAAGGAGATGAAGATACCCATTTCTGGAATTTGCAATTCTGTTGTTACACCGTGAAAATCACCATGGAGAGATTTTCCTATCTTTAGCTGATTTTTGGTATAAAATAACTTTTATCAAGCTGAAAACTGAGCTAATGAGCACAGTTCACCAGTATGCTACTGGAAGAAATGTAACATTTCTGGTTTCATTGCTTTGTGGCTTCAAGAAACAGAATAGATCCTTGCAGAAACTTCAACTACTGTTTCAGTTCTCATATGTTAAGTATTGGAGTATTCTGGATATCACACAGTAATGATAACAAAACTACACTGATTTATATTTTAATTAAAAATAATATTTTAAATAATAAAATAGTATTTGACTGTCTTGGCATTTATCTGAAATTATAGCACATTGCTTGTCATGAATTTGTCTAATAATCTTTATGCCCTGGTCTCCCAAATAGCAAAAAAGTCTTCAAACACAGTCTAAAAGGATAAATCCCTATCTAATGATAAATATATTACCATATTTTAAAATGCTTTTTTCAATTTTTCCTTTAAAATTTTTCAATTTCTGAAACATTGACAAGTATTTTATTAGTTACTTGAACTTATTGAAATAGCAGTGTTATTTTTATTTTATGTTTTTTAGACATATGTTATGCATTACTATATAAATCAACAAGCACATTGATTTGCAGTCTGCTCCAGTGGGGTGGATCACTGCAACTATTCAATGTCACAATCAAATCAATGCAGCATAACTTCAGTTTTACAGGTAGAATTGTGATCTGGAATATTAATTTTCACAGAGTTTACTGCATATAAGTTAACCAAGGTATAAGGTGCCTGCAGTATTCCTAGTGGTTAGCAGTTCTTGGGAAGGAAAAAAAAAAAAAAGGATGCATTAAGGAAATTAGGGCTTTTATCATTTCTATGCTTGATCAGTTTTCTGAAGATAATTGGGTGCAAAGGCCTGATCTAAATTTTATGACATTTAACACAAGCCTGAGTCAATGAAAATGGGCTCCTCACATTTTAATACAAGGTCTACTGGCTTACAAACTGGTTATGAGAATTTAACTACTACTGCCCTTTGAAAATTTTCTCCTACTTCTGATTTAAGTGGTAATTGATAACACATAGTCCTGCTGATTTTAAGGTTCTAAGACTCCTGAAAATTAGAGATTTAAGTACATGCTAAATAAATCCATATGGGTATTACTGATACCATTAAAATGCCATATTCATTATCTAAATGTCATGCTGGACATTGAAATTGTTCAGATAATTGAGTGAAAGATAATTAAAGGATTTTTAATATAATTAATAAGTGAGAGGTTCTGACCCTATTATGTGTAAATAGGGATCATTTCAAGATAACTGCAGACATTCTTTTAGCTAAGAATATTTTAACTATTTTAAAATTGCACTCTTCTCCCTTGTCATCGTTGTTTCACTCTTCCATCATTTTTCCTTTTTAAATAACAGAAATATGTGGTTTTTAATATTTTTAATTAATTTTACAAGGAACATCTGAAATAATTCACTGTGAATTTTATTAGACATTTATTTCTTCTTAGTGGGGTTTATTAAGTTTAAAATTCACCAACAATCTACTGTAGTCACTTTTTTGATTGCCTTAGAAATGAACTTCTGAATTGCGTTCAGAATATTAATGCTTAATGGGAAAAAAAATCTATTTTATGTTATTACTAACATTATAGTGGCAAAGTCCATATTTGAAACTAGTCAAATTATTTAAAGATTAATCTGCTATTTTTTAAAGAAAACCTAGGAGCTTAGTAAATAGAGCTAATAAGAATATTGCTGATTGAATATTTACACATTTCTTTTCTGAATTTTGATAAATATGCAATGATTAAGAGATATAAATAAGAGATAAATATGATGATCAAGAGATATATCCAGTTCCAATTCAGCAATGCATCTATGATTTTAAAAGTATTTAGGCAACTGAAGATCCAAATAGGAAATATGAAATAAGCACACTGTATGTCCTTTACTCTTCATGTCACCATTTTTATCAGAGTGGACCCATGTTTCCTTATGCATCTAGCCTGCCATCTGCTCTGGAAGGTGTTCTTAGCAGCCTGTGTGCATTCTTAACTGCTTACTTAACTTTGAAAATTTGGCCTCAGTATGTACTTTTGTCCCCTTGCTGAAAAGGACATACTAAAAGATAACATCTGGTTTAAAACACATAGTATATTTGGAGTTCTACAGGATTATTTTGAGTAGGAAAATCATGTGGGAATGGTATGTACTTTAAAGTTCCTTAATTTTACCAGAATTGGTTTAAAAACTAGCAATAGCTTTCGTAATAAATGAGAGAAAAACTTGAATTTTCCTATGTTTAGGCTCTTATCAATGTAAATATATTAAAGAAAACCCCATGAATATTAAAAATGCAAAGTATTGTAAAGCAGTTTCATATATAAGGATTCTGTCTATTGGCTGACATTATACTGACCTCGTCTTTTAAAACAGTAAAATAGTTTTTTTTTTTATATACCTAAAGTAATTTAAAGTCAGCTAACTGAAAAGTGTGTGAAGAGCAACTCTGGCAGCCTTCATATGCAGCTGCTTGGCTCAAACGCAGACTCATTACTGAAAAAGAAAAACAACTTTTATAACTGGAAATTTGAAGAACACTCAAATTTAAATGTTGAAATTATGCCATATTTGGTACAGTGTAGTTAAATTAAAAATAAACACAGTTAGGCATTTGGGTTTGAAAATGGCATGCTAAAAATATTTAGATTACAAATACTTTAAAATATAATCATACTGTGGACTGGTGATCATTAAATTTGTGGCATTTAGAATAATACTTCATCTGAATGAAAAATACCATTTGGGTACAGACCATATTTAGGCACAGAGATTAATTCTTTCAATGGCAGCTAATGTCCTCAGTTATTCAGCTTTTGATGTGTCATGATGGGCTATGTATGCTTTGTTAAAATGCTGATTTGAAAGCGGACATAGATTATATGACTACTTTTTTTTTTCATCAATATTTATGATTTTAACAAAAAATATGTCAAACAGATACTTTTTATGCTCTGCAATACACTACCGGTCATTCTCAGATATTGCTCTGAAAAGTAGTGTTTGAGCAATAAGAGAATAGCAAAGAATTAAAGCAATCTCTAGGGTTCAAAATTAAATTGTTCAGTGGCACAGGAATTCATTGTGAGGATCAAGCCCATAAAGTAAGGATATCAATAAGCACCTGTATTCTGATCAATTTAGAAATGGTACATTTCCTGCTGTAGTTTTTCTAACCTCAGATTGCCACACAAGTTATTCTTTGGTGAGATTTTATTTGACCTGAAATTGTGTGAAAAAATGAAAGACCTGAGAAACCATTCCATTATTCCTTCACATGTTCCTAACAAAGGCAGTATGTATTGTTACTGCTACTTTGCAGACTGCAAAACTGAGTTTAACCCTTCACCAAGATCAGAAAAACAATTGAAACGCAGACAGTGAAAAGTTGCTTGAACACAGAGGAAAACAGAGCCATGGTTAGTTGTCCTGGCTGGCCTCTGGGAGCTGGCAGCCCTTTGTAGCAACCGCTGACTGGCTCAGCCCTGTGTCACGGCTGGGGCTCTTTAGACTGGCTGGAGCAAAGCTGACTGATATATGTCTGCATTGACACTTTGCAGCTACAACATGGACTTACAGATGGAGGGTAAGAAAATGAACAAAACTATTTAGCAGATTTGCAATGACAAGTCAGCAGTTTTTGGCAGCTAGCATGGCTCTTACCCTACTAAAACATGTTGTTCTATCAACAGCCATACCTAGTTTCTATTATGGTTTCAAAAGAGCTCTACTGCCTGTGGTAGTTCTGGTGCTGGTAGTGACACATTATATGTGACAGATGCTGTAAGGAAAAGTTCAGAAGACCAGAAAGATTGTCCTGTCACTATAACAGAAAGACAATCTTGTGTCTTGAATCAGAAATACACTCCGTGAGGGAAAACTTATTTTGTGATATACACAGCCCTAAACTATTGTGCAATTCACATCATTTACTCTATATTTATGGCATTATGAGTTTACTGTATTTGGGTTTGTTCAAATAATTTTGCATATCTTGGAGAAATTGTATTTTATATGATGATTTAATCTAACCACAGCTGCAGCAATATAAATTACACTTAAGACTATGCTGATTGATTATAATCAGTTGTAATCACGTCTTATAATTACATTGCATTCTGGAAGCAAAGGACTTTTAAGCCTACTCAGCACCCTGCTACATAAAGAAGATTAGTTGTTACTTCTGACAATCTCAGCCAACGCTAAAATATGCATATAAACACCAAGTTTTATAAATTTATTGTTCAAGAATCAAATGAATTTTTTGTGTGTCAATAAAAAACAAAATAGAAAAAAAAATCTAAAATTCATTGAAAGCCACACTTGTATAAAATATCCTCATTAAAATATGTATAGTCTATTTAGTTTCAGTATGCTAATAAATACAAGAAAATCCATTTTCTTGATATCCATCAGATCATTATTTATTGAGATCCCATTGTTCAATCATCAATAGAGTAGCCCAGAATGCACTGAAGGTATAGCATGTAAAAACAGTATCCAAGTACCATGTATAAATCAGTATTTAAATACAACAGTAAATTTGAAAGTCTTTGTAGGTATATGTAATATTCCAGTTTCATTCTAGCAGTTTAATAGATTTTTTTTTTTTCAAACAAATCAGTTATCTTATTTCACCCAAGCAAAAGGCATTTAAGTACTCTTACTTGGAGAAATCTCAGGCACAGCTACAGGTTTGGCAGAGAAATTCAGAGCAGCCCTGTGGAGAAGGACTTGGGGATGCTGGTCGATGGAAAAATGAACCTGAGCCCGCAGTGTGCGCCTGCAGCCGAGAAAGCCAACTGTATCCTGGGCTGCACCAAAAGGAGTGTGACCAGCAGGTCGAGGGAGGTGATCCTGCCCCTCTAC
>JANRGW010021684.1:0-24093 GCA_024733675.1 Psilopsiagon aymara
AAAAAAATGAAAGTATATTCAGCCAAACTAAAATGTGAACATCTTGTTTGAAAATACACACCTCATACCGGGGGGGGGCGGCTGTCCGTAGGGGAGACGCGTCGCTGGCGGCAGAGATGGATCTGCGCCTGGCTGAGCTGGTGGAGGAGCTGACTACCTCGGGGGAGCCGCGGCTGGAGCCGGGCAAGATGAAGGAGCTGAAGAGGATCTGCAGGTACGGCCGCCCGGTGAGGGGGGAGCCGAGTCCCTGTGCTCTGCCGGGAGCGACGCTTCTGGACAGCCGCGGAGGCCCCCGCGGGCCGCCCCGGGGCCTGCTGTTTGAGCTGGGGACAGATTGCTGCCAGCGCCCAGGCTGCTGCTCGTTAGGAAACGAAGCGGAATTGTTCACGTCTTTATGTGCTGAACCTCTATAGATAACTGCTTCCCGGATCCCCCCCCCTCCCCTCGTTTTTCCTCTCTCAGGTCTTCAGATGAACATATCAGCCATGCCTATCACCTGCTGCTGACACGGCTGCGTGAGGAACACGCCGAGGTGCGCTTCTCCGCGTTCCAGATCGTGCAGGAGCTGTTCTCCCGATCCCATCAATTCCGGACTCTACTTATTTCCAACTTCCAAGATTTCTTGGAGCTCACAGTAGGGATAGACCATAAGCAGCCTCTTCCCCCGCCCAAGGAGGTGGCGCAGAAGTTAAGGAAAGAAACCATTAAGTCAGTGCAAGAATGGCATGAGAAATATGGGGAGGCCTACAAGAAGCTTGCTCTGGGATACCACTTCTTAAAGCAGAATAAGAAGGTACTCTGTGCTTTTATTCCTGAGTGTGTTTTTAGGTGGTGATTGTTAGGAAGTGTTTAAAGCGAGGAAAGCAATAAATAGAAGAAAGAATGTTGGAAGCAGCATTGTCTTTAGGAGGTAGCCTGTTGAGGGTGGTCCTTGAAAAGCGAACCCCAGTTTTTGTCATCTTGCAGTTGCATCAAGTTTTAAAAACTCCAAGCTTGTGCTTGGAGCTGGGCTTAACTAGGCTTTCCTCAGAGTGCAAGGGGTGTTGCTCACCAGTACGCTTTCATCCACTGATTCCTACCAGAAGCCCCAAAGTTGAGCCCTTTTTAAAATGGAAATAATGGTTGTACCTTAAACTGAGGATAACCAGCTGTTTAGTCTCCCTGTGTCAGTTTAAACTAGCCTGATTTTTGTGCTGAGCTGTCCAGTTCTAGCGTCCTTTTGCTGTACAACACACTAAGTGTAGGTGCTATACTCCCTCAGTTGCTGTGGTAGTGTGGTGTACAACAGCTTTATTAAAGGGAATTTTCTTGTGTGTAAATGCTTGCTTTTAGGGGTCATTTCTAGGTTTCAAGTTACTGTGTTTAGAATATTCTTCTGGTTTAGTATCTGAGGTGAGATGACAATATCAGGCTTTCAATAAACATTGTTTCTCTGTCTCATCAGAAAGACAAATATTCAGAGTTCCTAATAGGAGATCAAAAAACCTGGTGATACATGACATATTTCGGTTCTGTTTCTATACTAAGTTAGTAGTCTGCCCTGCAGCTATTATTTCATAGAATCAGAGAATGGTTTGGTTTGGAGGGGCCCTTACTAGTTCTGACCCCCCTGCCATAGGTGTTTATTAGACTGTGTTCTTCTTCTACACAATTTTTGGTATCTGCTCACAAAAGGTGATTTGAATTCCCCTTTATTGTTTAACAAAGAAAGAAAACTACATGAAAGTGACAAGGAGAAATGTGAAACTGAGACGAGGGGGCGTTAACACAGTTTTACCAAATTGGACATACAGGTCTGCATCAATTCTGGTGAAGTTTGGCATGTCTGTGCTCCTGTGGTTAAACATTTTTCCCAGTTACATCTGGGTTGTCGCCCTGTGTATTTGTGATACCAAGTTGTCCAGCAAAGTTCAATGTACTCTTTTCTAGAGCAGCTGAATTTGAGTACTTCAGGAAATAGTGATACCAACAGAAACAGTGTTATGTAGTTTAACTTGTAGTTACTTGGATAGTTGAGATAGACTGACCTAAATGGCCTTTTGCCAGCTTAATAATACTTGAAGTGCAAGAAACAGCCAACAGGTTTGAGGAGACGTTTGTACTTTATAGTAGTAAAGTACATCTGCTGTTCTGTATTGCAGGACTGGCACAGTAGTATAGGGCACCTTGAGAGGAGTGTTAGCTCTGTGTGTGGTTTGTGGTTATTGGTTTGGGCTTTGTTTGGTTTGGTTTTTTATTATCACCAAGATCACCTTATTAAATAGTTGTTCAGCAGATGACAACTGCTGCCCTTTTAGGGTGTAAACTTGGAAGGCTACCCCCTGATTTAATGTTAGTAGGTGTCAAGTAGGTAACTACAAATGTTTGACTTCAAGGACAAGTTGCACATTAGGGCAACTGAATCATATTATAATATATTTGCATCTGAGAAATGCGTGGATGGGGTTATGGAGTAGGCTGGAATTCAGAGTGAAGAGAATTTTCAGCAGGTCAATAATACATAAGTATTACTCCCGTATGCCAGTATTTTTGCTCAAGTTGCAGTAGGTGTCTAGGCTCACTACTTAGACCCTTTAAATCAAGAGCAATTGCACCTCATCACATCCAGTTCCATAATTATAGACCTCTGGTAAAAGGTTTCATACAGCTTGCACTGATACAAAGACAGAACAACTCTGATCTCGCTCTGTATCACCTAAATGATGTTAGATGTTTTCTGACCAAGTTAGTGAGTTAGTGCTGACACCAGATAGCGGGTGACTGCATGTGCACATCTGTAACTCAGGCCCTGAGTTATTCTGACCTTGTGAGGCTTCTGTGCCCTGTGCTGGACAACTCAAAACTTCTTGTGTGCAGTAGATTTGGTTGTTGGTAGATACCTTGTATGGGAGGTGTGCTCTGGTTATCAGTGTGGCTGGTCCTTTTGGGACAGAGAAGGTGAAAGAGTGGGCAGGTGGCTCTGCTGTAGGTGCTCTGATATCTTCCTTCTGCCCACCCATTTCCCACTAAAAACAAGCTTGGTGAGTCTGCCTCATTTCCTAAACTGATAGAGACTCTCCATGCCAGGTTCTGTGAAAACTGAAGTATCCTTTTGCTCTTAGAGGCTTTTATAGGCAAAACATTTGTCTTTAAATTGGTTGCATGAATACTGTTTGTAAGAACCTTAAGGCTTATTGCACACTGTATGGTTTATTCAGCAGTAGAAACATTTATATAGCAAGACTCTCAGATTTATGTTCATATTTTAGCCATAAGAAATGGAAGTGAATGATAATCTTTCCCTGAATCCCACAATTCAACAAATGTAATTGTAAATTCAAAATTTGAGCTTTTTTGATGAATTTGAATATGTGCTCTTCTATTTTCCTTGCTTACAAAGTTCATCAGTAAACTGATGTGTATGCTTGTGTTTACAAATTTTCCTGAGCCTCCTTTATTAATAGTGGACCTACTGTCATGTTTTTGTATAACCTGAATGCTTACCCTGTGTAGTCCCCTCCTGCCCGTTGCCTCTAACCCTGTGTCTCCCAAAGCCTTGTTTATTCCTGTATTTTAGTTGTGGAAATCTAAGCATTTTGGTTTTCTACCTTACGATTCCTTTCTGAAAGTTGTTTATTCTCAGCAGTCCCTTATTAGTAGATGTAAAAACTCTGTTCAGAATTACTGCAGTTACTGACTCTAGGAGGAGAAGAGATAAAAGGAAGTGCTGCTGAGCTTCTGGCTGATTGCTGGTGTTAGAGGATTTTTCACCCCAGATAAGGATCTTAGGAAATGGATTTTCTATATATTTCTTGTGAAGAATGTTACATTTTGTTCGTTTCCTCCTTAGGTGGATTTTGAAGATGTGCATGCCAGAACCATGGCTGAAAGGAGGAGGGAAGAGGAGAAACAAAAACGACTGGATAATGTTTACAAAGAAAAAGCCAAAAGAGCTGAAAAAGAAATGGAAGGTGAGTTGCTTTGGTTCTTTTAGTGTTTGCTTTGGGGGGTTTGTTTGTTTTTAAAGCAATCCTTTTTAAGATTATATGAAACAAATTTGAAGAGGATAACTATCCAAATGATAGCTGAGCACTAAGGGCAGGAATACCACATTTGTTAGAGTTTCTCACCTAAAGGTTATCAGGGGAAACAAGTGACAATCCTATGAGCTCAGGTAGTATGAAGAGATTTAAAAACAAAGAAAAAAGTTATCAAGTAAAGGTCTGGTCTGTAATTTGGGAAAGTATGAATGCATAACCTCAAGCAGGCATATATCATGAGACTTTTTGGAGCTAGTGGCTTGATTTATGCCATTAAGTGGGCACAGATTTCTCAACAACAAAGTCCTCTTGTTCCAGAGGCATAGGCAGTAGTCTGCACAGGAATCCTGAATACAGTGTAGGATATCCATGAGAAGTATCATACCACTGCTAAAAAATGTGTCTAAGTAGGGGCTGAATCTCAAATGATACATACATAGCAAACTTATTTCTGTAATATGAAAGAAGAACAAAGATAGTATATTATGGTGCAGTTACAAAGGGTTATTTAATTAAATTACTTTGGTATATGTAATGCATCCAATTGTGTCTGCATTTATTCTGCATGCTGGAAAAGTTTTCATGCATGAGGGTGGAATTTTAAAGAGATTTAACCTTCTTAAAGTCACTTATGTTGGCTGCATCAAGCAATAGCATGTATTCATGGCTACAGCTATAAGCAGCTCTAACGTTCATGGCTGTACAATGATACCCACCAAGATCACTAAGAATATCCCCATTGGACCTTGTTCTCCTTCAAATTCTAGGAAGTACTTGTGTCGTATTTGCATTGTGAAATTCTAGAGGGGATAGGGAAAGGAGAAACACTGATCCTAAATTCCTTGCTGAGGAAATTCTACATTTCCTGCTTAAGGAAAGTATTGCCATTTTTATAAAAACAATTTTTGAGCAAAGAGAGACCTGTGTGGCCAAGTTATCCCTGATTATTGGATAAATGGATTACCCCTTTAGCAGTTATATATGTTCTGTAGATCTATGTCTGCTTTACAGTTGTTACTGGCATTTTAGAGTGTTTAATAATATTCTAAAACATTTGTGTCTTGATAGAAATGTCCCAAGAGATTGCTAACACGCTGACAGAGATGGAAAGCTGTTTCCGGCTTCTCCTGCCAGACCCTTTTGACTTCACTGTGCATGACACAGAACTGGAACCCAACAAACAAATGTCTGCTAATGAGGATAGACCTGTATCCCCCTGGTCTTCACAGATGGGAGTGAGCCAGTCCTACCTTGAATACATGGATGATGAACAGCCGTGCTGCAGCAAGGACATTCTTTCTCAGTGTGTTAGAACTGATAAAGGGTTAGATGAGAAACAGGAAAAGCCAGAACAAAAAGACTTGGATGGAGGCACATGCTCAGATGTTCAGTCTGGTGTCCTTGCTCTCGATGATGATGAGGATTATGAGACTTTTGTTAGGAACCATGGGCTTATTTCACACAAGTATACTCTAGACATTGAAATCTCCACAGGTACTTGGAAATGTCTTCCACTTTTAGCTGGAGGCAGCTTAGTTCCGAAGTGCTTTGTAGTTGTGAGGTTTTTAAATGTTGGGGTTCCTAGACACCATTTTGATTTGGAATTTCTGGACAACGCTTTGATTTCCTTTGAATTTCTGTCCTATTTCTGGTTCATCTGGTAACCATTCGTAAGTTTGGGTGTCCTTGTGTGCGATTAACAGATTTGATTAATTACCTTCTGAGACTGAGCTTTTGTATTAATTGTAACCACATTTCAGCACTTGATAGTACTTACAAGTTTCCTGTTTAAAAGTTTTCCATATGTAATTTTCTTTCTCATACGCTTCGCTACTCCTTTCTTTCTACAGCTGGGGTATAAGCTGCTGATTCAAAAATCTTACAGTTGAGTGTCTCTTAAACTTTGTTTTTCCCTTGCTATTGGGAACTTGCAAGAATCAGTAAGTAGTTTTGCTAAGAAGTTTTAAGCATTATATTATACATTTTTTTAATATAACTTTGCTAATGTGCATTACCTCTTGAAAAATGAGGCTGGTTGTGTTTTGGCAGTCCAAGTCTCTTAAAAATACTGTCCTAACAGAATTTCATGTGTGAACAACCAGTAAGGCATGAACCTACTTCCGTGCTTGCAGACAACAGAATTGGAAATGTATCCATAGGACTTGTGAATGGCTAACTGGTAAAAAGTACCGTTTTTACTGGGTGGTGGCATACTTTGGCTTCTTTGACAGTCAAGTCCCTATTGGGTGCTAGTTTCTGCATATTCAGTATCAAATAAAGCTCAGTTCACCTGAACTTATGCTATAATGTCAATAGTAAGACTGCGCTTGCCTGTGGTTTCTATTTGGTGATTCCTTAGTAGTGATGACTTAACAACTCTGTCATCACTGAACTGAAAGATTTCCATCTTTTCCTCTGATGTTTTTGGAATGTGTGGATAATGGTAGAATGATTAATACTGAACAGAGAAACATTCTGATGTTTGTAATTTCCCTGAAGTGATGAAAGAGTTTGGAAAAGTTCATGTCTACTTCTGTCACTTACTTCCTTTAGCTTCTGGAGTAAAGATACTATAAATATTGTGCACTAACTCTTTTTTCCCCCCCTGTTTTGAGCAGATATAAAAGTGCGTGAGAATGAAGATAATACTGCTATAATAAACAATGTCATGGATGCTCACAGACTTCTCAGAAATAAGTTCTGGCCTTCTGTGCAGTCCTGGATTCAGGTGGGATAGAGACCTTTTTTTATTGTTTGTTATAAAAAGATGGAAAAGCAAGGACAGGGGTACAGTAAGTCCTGAAAGTGAGCAAAAGGAAAATGAAGGTTAGAGAAACATTGGTGCAAACAGAAAGGATTTCTGTTTCAATAAGAGTGGACAAAAGAAGACTACAGGAGCTACATAACTTGTTTGATGGCTCTCAGCATTAGGTGTGCTACCTACAGTCATACTGTTTTGTAAAGATACAGTAAAATGGGGGGTTCTTCACAGAGGATTGAAGTAAAACACGGCTAGTTTTTGTCAGACACATCTATCAGAAAAACTGTATGCCCTTTTCTCTCAGTTGATATTACTGCTCAGGAGCCTCATGCATGGAATTTGGCCTATAGAGGGACACTCAGGAGATGTTTATACCAGCTGTTGAGTCTTTGGTTTTAGTAGATGCTGTTAGCTTATATACTCTAGATAGAAAAGAAGTGGCTTCATTAAGTGTTACTTGTAAAATAAAGGAATTTGTGACTATGTTTTATTAATTATGAAGGAAAACAAAGAAATGAATATCTAGAAAAAGAAGAATAAGAATGTTGACTTTTTGCTTTGCAGTTATTTACCAAAGCAGGAATAAATGATGATCGACTAAGATGTGCCATTGATCTCAAGAATAAAATGGAGACTGCTATGAAGAAATACAAGGAAATGAATATTTTGTTTAAAGCAAGGAAAAGAAAAGTGGTGAGTTTCTTAAAAGTTCTTTTCTAGAGGGGACCATTAGTGATGCTTAGCTTGTGTGGAAAAAAATCACTTTCTCTTAAGCATTAATCTGGACTTCTCAACACGTTCTGTTGAAACGCACACTAATTCACCTGATTGTAGCTTCACTCAAGGAAGTTGCACTAAACACCTGTAGAGTGTGCAAAGCCATGTAAGCACTTTTGTTGTTCAGAATAGAGAAGTGGTTAAGTTCAGATTGTATTTACTCCTAGTTTCTTTGTGTGTAACACTGTTACACATGGGTAACAGCCATCAGTTTCCTTCGTGAGTATCTCTCAGTAAACACTGTATGGCTCTTGGCATTTAGCAACTTGCCCAGCTATGCTGGAGTCTCACAGTTCAGGAAAGCAGTGTCTGTCTCTACTTTGAAGCATTTCCTTTCCCTAGTGAGCATGAAATGTGATTGAAGATAAGATAATTAGTTATGTAAAGCTTGAAAGTGTCAAAATATTTCACAAAAGATTAGTCACCTATGATAGTTTTTTGTGAAGTTGGTAGAACTTGTGAATAAACAGAAGCTGAAAGATCAAATAATTCAAACAGATCCAAGAGGGAGCCTGTGGCTTTTTTATGTAGCTAAAAGCAGGGCTGCATAACACTAATTTTTGTTGGCTGCAATCAAGCATAGTTTCTGTACAGCCTGACATAAGTGCTTTGGGCCAGGGTCCAGAGCAGAGTCTCGTTTATGACTAGAATGTAACATTCGATCTGGACGTTAAACCTTGGTCAAAACTGTGGTAGCCTTGTTTAGGCATGACTGAGTGTTGTAGACTGCTTTCATTGTGCAAATGAAGCTTTTATCAAGATTAATCTGGTTCATCATCTTAATACCTACTGACATACCACAGCAGTCAAAAATGCCAGCTGTGAATGAAAAGTACTGGAAGGCTGTCTTGTCAGAGGGCTTTTTTCTCCAGTGAAATATGTGTGCTACCTTTATGCAACCAGCTATGAAGGAATCCAGACATCTGCTGTCATTCCTGCCATTTGCTTGACAGGACTTCATTTGCTGCACTTCTGCATGGAATATTGGTTGCTATATTTCTTGCAAGATATAAAGGACATTCAAGCTTGGATTTTTCTGTGTGTGTGTGTGAGTGTTTAAAGTGGTATTGTAACCACTTCTGGAGATTGATCAATGCTATCTATATGAGGTTTGAAAGCGAATTAATTCTGTGCTTAGAAGGGAAAAAAAGGGAAAATGCATAGCAGAGCTCACAAATACATTCAAAATGAAGCAGTGCAGATTGAGGTGTTAACTTAAGCATTGAAAACAATCTATAGTTATTCCTAGGGTTTTTCTTCTGTGGGAAATTACCCAAATTTAGTGCAAGTGCTGGGTTACGTTAAGTTTACGACCTGCACGCAGACAGCTTTGTACTGTAGAAGCAAACTGTATAAATTATCTTTTAGTCACGTGTCAAATAACTTTGTTAAAACCACAGTAAAATGAGTCTGATAGAACAAAATAAACAGCGTGTCTTAGTGATTATTAATTCTCCATCTGTCAACTCTTTACATGTCAGCATATTAAAGGCTACACACAGCTCCTCTTGAATTCAGCATTGCTCTTTGTGTTATTGCTTCTGTCTGTACATCGTTGTGTCATTAAAGCTATAGTTGCTATGCCAAAGTTTTACTATCTTCTCTGTCTTTAAATCCAAGGGAAGTACTTAGTCTGTCCTTCAGAGCACTGCCTCAAAGCCGCCCTGTCCAGACAGAGCTCAGTGCATTACAGTGATGTTACATGGAGTCAGTGAGTTCTGTACCTGCTCACGTGTAGAGATGAGCACACCTAGAAAAGAAAGGCAGCATTTAGTAAGCGGAGAGAATGTAAATAAAGTGCTGAGTGTAGGCGGTCCCATGTGAATTGTCTGATCTGTAGTTGGTGTGTGACATCTCTACAGTTGGATAAGATAGCAGTTTTCCTAGCAACTACTGGCTGCAGTGTTGTTAACTGGAGAACATAAAGGTGAATTGTTTGTGTACTTGCTCATTTCCAGTGTAATTATGATCCTGCACCATGGGTAAGCCTTTCCTTCTGGGAGAAAGTGGTTTTATCAGCAAATATAAAACAGAATGATAGGGACTTGGAAAGTTGGTTGGGGACCTGGGTTTGCCCATTCTCTTCTGATTGTCTGTTTTTCCTTTGTGCTTGTTCTCGCTACTGCTTTGATCTCTGATTTCCCCCCTTTTCACCTGTTCTACTCTGTGCTTTCTCCCTTTGCCCATCCTCAAACTGAGACTGAGAAAGTTGATAAAGGGAAGTTTAATAGTAGACAGTGAAAGTGGAGATTTATTACTATAAACTGCACTATACCTCTCAATCCTGCAGAGATTTAAATTGCCGTTTAGAAGAGGAGAGGTCCTGGGTCCCTTACCACATGTCATCAGTACCCTTGTGGTAGGAACTTCTCTTACACCAAGTCACTTGAAAGAAATCACAGGATTTTGCACAATGAAACACTTGGACTTAGTGGTTTATAATGATGTGAGATATGATACCTCTTGCTTTTTTCCTCTGCGATAGTGAATATTTCAAACCATCAGAAAGCCTTAGTTGTAAAGATACCATCATTTTTATGGAATTCCTAAACCTTGCTAATGCAAGTAGGCCATGGTACCGTTCTTCATTTGCCTCTCTGGAGCTGTGGGAGGAGGGGGAAAACAACAACAAAGGTTATGATTTGATTGTCTAGAAACAAATCTCTTGCAGCAGATCTTGTAAACGTTAATACAGCCCAGCTGCCCAGACTATGCCTTCCTCCTTCCCATTGCTGTGCTCCCAGATCAGAAGTCTTCAAGACATTTCTTTCCGAGATGTTAGGGTTTTTTGGTCAAAGGCAAATAAGGTTTTTTGTGCTTAACAAGTTACATTCGCCACAGGTAAATACTTGTTTGGGTTGCAAATCAGGAGTTAGTTTCTGATAGGAAGTGTATTTTGGGAGTGTAAACAGGAATTTCAACATCATTTCATTTTTCCTGTGAATCTGAGTTGAGGTGAATCTATGGGGAGAAGGCAGCAGGTGTATCAGGGCTTTTATTTCACAGTACCTGGCTCCGACACAACCCTTTCTGTGGAAAGAACCAGGATGATTTCAGTGCCCAGTAGAGGGAGTGCACGCTGCGTGCTCGGCGTTTTTTCTCTATGCTTTGTACAAAGCCAGCCATCGTCTCAGTGTTTCCAAGGTGAGCTCACTACAGCAGCAGTACACCAGAGGCGCTTCGAGTTACTCCTTCACTCTGTTTAGGTGAATTATTATAGAGGCACGATTTTAACTGCTAGCTGAGATTGGTGTTTAAATAGAAATTCCTCTTTCCAGAGTATAAATTCTTTTTTAAGAATAACTTACTTATGGCTAAGATATTCCTTAAAAATATTTTTTGCTGCTCAGAAATAGTTCAATTTATTAATACCTTCCTGCTTTTCTTAAAATACTAGCTTTTTTTCTTATTTAGTGTCTGATTTGCAGCTGATTTAAAGCTGCACCTAAAGTTCTGAGAGGGCACGTGTGTGCTGTGTTTTCAGTCATACACACTACCTTTCATTTACATCATTTCCATAAAAGTTTATCCATTAGAATAGTACATGAAGTCCTCACATTAATGGAAACGTAGCTCGTAAGTTATGTTGTGTACACTGAGGGTATGTTTATCTCTTCTGTCATTACCTTTGTGAAGCTAAGTAAGCTGACTGGGCTGGCTAAGATTTGGACAGATAGAAGCTACTGGGCAATATGATGTGAGAAAAATCCCACTCGTCTGTCAGCAGAGTGATCATTTAACAGGCCTATTACATTTTGAGGTTTTAAAGATAAATAAATAGCATGGGATGTATAGTTTTTCATTAAGTAGCTTAACTGCTTTTTGTTTCACCTTTCCTTATCTTCTGTCAAATCTAAGCATGCACTTGGATCTTGGTTTATGCATGTTGTTAATTTTATCCTGTAAAACATCTGGTTGAATTCAATAATGCCATTAATAATTAGGCTTGGAGAAAGCTGTCCTTTTGATCCTGATCTGATCCCTAAACCTTATTGCACTAAGTCTGATTTTCCTGAATAGTGTCTGAAAATAGTTACAAATTCTATTTGCAAGTGACACATTTAGTGGTTATAATTCAATCTTGAAATATTTTAATACATAAAAAGATTTAAATTGGAATATGTTAATAAATTAAGCCAAGGATTCTGCTAATTCTTTAGCTGCAAGACTATTGCTGATTATTTTTTCTGTATCTTCAACTACAGCATGGTACTTTATCAGTGTGAAGGAGTTGCTTCTAGCTAATCATTTTGTAGCTCTTTTTCAAGTCTGTCTTTTAGATAAGTCAGTGTCTGCTTTTAAAAAAAGTCATACGTGAATTTTAGATCAAAAGCAAGGGCTGTATTGTTTTCCCTTTCTGCATCTTTCTGTAGCCACAGAATATCTAATCCCACTGACTGCTTTCTGTAGCAGCTTCTTGTGCTCATGTCCTCCTTTTTTTCCTCTTCCTTTTAGAGAAGTTGTTTCTGGGGGGTAAGTAATTGTCCCAGTGTCTGAACCCATCTGCTGAAACATACTCTGACCAAGGAGCAAGAGAGACGCCTTTGTAAAAGGAGTCATTTCCTGAGGTGATGCTTTTAAGCAGCACACACAAAACCCCTCATTCTTAAGGAAGTTGCTCTTTGAAAACCATAAGTGTTTAGTGTTAAGATTTGAACTTGATGTTGATTGTTAGCATGCATTACAGCTAAAGATGTCTTTTATCAGGCTATACATCATTAGCATGGAATGTGAATGGTTGTATGGTCAAAGTAACAGCACAGGCAACATTTTAACTATTTCTTTTTTTGTCTAGCTAATATTTATCAAAAACCCAGGTCATTCATAACTGTAAAAATTAACAAGAAAATATTAAGTCATACAGATGCTTATGCTGCCTCTTCCCTCCTCCCCCATTTTAAGTATCGTCTGATGATGATTTCTATCTGTAAAATGTTTCTTCCATAATCACTTCTCAGCTAAAAGAGCATTCAGATTTTTTAAGTCTTATCAGAATGTAGGATTGCTACAAACCAACACACTAAAATTAACCCTCAAAATGGTACTCCTAAAAAGAGTCTAATCAGGTAGTGTGGTGGGTTTAGGTTGGTTTTCTTTCCTGGAGCTGAATGTGGCTGTGGTATATTTTATGCTTTACACTGGCCATGCAGCCTGCTGCTGTTACACAGTTATTAAAAATATCTTCTTATGCAGATCTAGCCATGAATTCTTAAAGATGTCACTGTGACGACCTCTGATCCCTATTTGATTCGCAGGTCGCACAATGCAATTTGGAGCTCTTCTAATAGAGTGTAAAATAAAGTAGGATGTCTCTATCATCAAGTTAACCCTTATGTTAAGTATTTAAGTTTTTCAGGCCCAAGGGTCATCTCCCTTGATTCATCTCTGAATACTGAGCAGTGTGTACTCTGTAGATAGTAGATATAAATTTGCTTCCTGCTTTTTATCCCCCTTACCTTACAAGGGTAGTATATGGCAGTGAATTGAATGTATTTGTGAGGTTTCTAAAGGCACACTGCTAAATATGGAATTATAAAATAGAACAGGAAGAAAATTTTCTTGGAGCACAGACTAACACATTTAAATTTAATCAATGCAGTAATATTAAGTTAATATATTCACCTATAAAGATAGCTTTAAGCCTAAAATCCACAATCAGGAATATAGGTAAGGTTATGTGTATCTTGCATCAAATATTTTGTTGATTTGTCTGTAATAAATCAGATTTATTTCATTGAGATGCATATTTATCTGTTAAAAATGCAACATCTGAAATAATTTTCAGCCAGTGTGCAGTTCAGGTTCATTCATAAATGTGATCATTGGAGTAAGCTGCAATGTAGTTCCTGATTTAGCAGTTTATGGGTGTGCAGACTGTATCATGAGAGAGGGGCACATGCATTGGCAGCGCATACAGAGTTTTAGTAGCACGAGTTTGATCTGCTCTAAGCCACAGGAGGTAATCCACCAAGTGTGGTACAACTTTTTGCATGAGTGAATGGGAGTCTTGTTATACCACAGTTTAGATAAAAACCACATTTCCTGAAAGTTTGTAAAGAAAATTACTAGAAATGAGAACCTCTCCTTCCCCCCAGCTCTAAAATGTAGCTTTTATCATGTATAGGCCTTTGAATCACAAAAATTAAATGATTCAGAACATTGCCTGTAATATTTCAAGGGGCCGTAGGAATACTGGTTATCATTTCGTGGATGATTTGCACTAGCCAGAAACCACTGGAAAACCTAACGGCTTCTCTGTGGAGGGGGAAAGAAGAAGGTATTTTTGATCGACCTTTGAATTAGTGACCATAGAAAAACTCCTTTATGGTCTGGAAATGGATATAACCAGTTCTGGACCTCACTACAGCCTTATGCAGTGGCTTTAAAGGATTTAATCTGGTGTGCAGGGAATGCTGTGTAGAGGAAAACTGTCCAGGAAGAATGGAGGGGTAGTTCAGGTACAGTGGCTGTTCAGGGTAGCACTTTTAACCTTGGCAGTGGCTGTACAACAGCTGCTTGTTTCTTCAGTGATAAAAATAAGGGGTTTCCTACTACTTTCGGGAAAGTAAAACATTTCAGGAACTCTTCTATGGGTGCATTCCTGTCTGAGCATGGACTCTAAATATGATTTCATGTCACCTGGCTTGTAGATTTGCTGGCTTCATCACACCTCACTCCTTGAACCTGCTAACATTTATGTTAAGATGAATGAAAAACTGAGTGAGCACTTTACAGAGTTTCCTTGCTCGTGAGTTACCTGTGAATTAAGAAGAAAATAAGTTTGGTTTTTAAGGCCTGGTTAGGTGTGCAACACTATTTTATGCTTGCCTCTGCCTTTGTTAAACTTATTTCATCCGTTCTGCAATTCCTGAAACATTAAAAGTTAAATCCTGCCAGGTATTTCTCAGTGTGTTTTGTAGCTGCTAAAGCTACTTCTTAGCAGGCGGTGTTTTTCTATGGGTGACTGTTGTAATACTTGTGGGAGCTGAACAGGGGAGCAGCTTATTATTTTGGTAGTGATTTTATGGTTGGCTTAAAGAGGATCTAAGCATGAGCAGCAATAAAAAGGGATGGTCCTGTCAGTTCCTCCTCTGATGGTTCCTGGTGCCTCCTGTTCCAGCAGAGACCTGAACTAACCAAAACCTAATCCAGAGGGTTTTGTAGCAGGATTGTATGTCCAATGAGACTGTCCCTTTCAGTAACCGAATAAACTCGGGTAATGTACATCCAATTATGAAGGTTAGTCTTTACTCAGACTAAATTTACTTAATCAGACTCTAACTGATGGAGTGATATATGCTCAGGCCCTCTAACAGTGTGAGTTATAAAACTGGGTGAAAAAATCATGCCAGATACTATAAAACATGTTTTTGTTTACTGTGTAACAAGATGTAGTGCCTGGAACATGTGCAGTAACTATGTGAGGAAGAACATCCCTGTACTTCTAGAAGTAAAATGTAACCTTTATTTTTGAATATGTATTACGTAAAGATATTTAGGGGACTAACATTTCAGTCAGTTTTGATAAATATAAGTATCAAATACAGGTGCTCAGCAGAAATTTGTAGGAATATTTTGTGGTTTTATGTTGGAACTGTATTAGTTTTAATAATGAAGGGTAGCAGACTTGTGGCTTAGTGCTGTGGCATACGTGGACAGGAGAGGTGGTGTTAGACTTGGAGATCTTTGGTAGTTTAAATAAAACTGTTGTACCTCCCCTGAATGGGGTATTTATTTTACGAAGAAAAAAATCAGCTATGCAAAAGAACTTCATGTGTTGGTTTTGGTGGATGATGGGAGCCCAAGTAGGGAGGTATGAAAATACATCTGAGCGTATATCTTGAATGGTTATTGCTAAACAAGTACTAAACTTGGCTTGCAGTATCTTCCCGAGATGTTCTGTTAAATGCACCAGTTTTCCAGACTACCTTTTATTTGCTGTACTCTGAAATTGTAAAAGCACGTGCTAGTCCATTTGCTATATTGGACATACTCATTTCTTGTGAGAAATATTCCTGAAGGTCCAAAGGGTTTTTAGCTGTCTTACACCTTAAGACCCACTGGTCTCTTTGGGTGATTATTTTGCTGTTTATTAAAATCCTTCCTAACATTATCTGGTTACCTGGAGCCTGCTGGCGTCCAGGGATGCAGCAGGTAGTAACACGGAGTGATGCAGATTTTGTGCAATGCTCCTCATCACTATTGACCTCCCAGTGTATTTTTCCAAGCTCTGGTGATCAGTGGGTAGGATGGCGAGGGCTTTGGTACATATCTTGAGTAAGCCTCATGCTTGCACCTCCAGGTCTCCAGCTGTACTCACAGGCTCTGGCCAATGTGCATTGCTTTAAGGGGACGCTGGTCCATTGGGTAGTTTATATTCCTAAAGCAATTTGGAGCAAGGCGCGCTGGTTCTCCAGCATTACCCTTAGGCTAAGTGTTGGGCTGGAACCCTTTAAGCATTTTTCCTAATTTGTGGAAATTATGATATAGTGAGATATGCATTCCTAAATAAAAGTCACCATGGCCAAGTAGCCGATGTGCTGTTGGGCAGCTACAAATAGAATGAAGAGTGATACTTTTATTGGTTAACATAAAATGTGATCTGCCTGGACCACATATCCAATTTGCAGTCATTGAGGTTTGAATTTATGCTCAAATCACAGGGCAAAGGGGAGGGGGTCTGTATGGGAGGTCCCTATAAGTACAGCTCTTTTAGTAGTTTGTTTTCCTTGTCTTCCACACAGGAAAACTCAAGCACGGGTCTGAAACGTGCCAAAATGCCAGCATTTATTTCCACATCATCCTAATGTAAAAGAATGGAAAAGGTTGAACTTGTAAAAGCCCTCACATGTGAGATACACTGTTTGACTGTTCTGTTTCTGTTACTGGTGCTGAAGAAATTCTTTTTACCCAGTCACAATTTGCTGACATAGAATATCCCCAAATTTCCTTTCAGATGACTGAAGTATGTTTTGTGTTACTGTCAAATAAAAAATGTATTTGCTTAAGGTTGCCCCTTTAACTAGATTCTACTGCAATAAATATTCTGGTTCCCTAACCAAAATCTTCTGCCTCTTGAAAATATTTAGTTGGCTTTGAGTAGATGCACATGAGATATTGGCATGGTGGAATAATTTGCAAGATCTTCCAGGGAGGGTATTAGCATATAAATAGCAGATGCAATGACGACCATCACAGCTGAGTACATTTAATTTTTAGTTTATAAGATAGAATGGGTTTTTAAATGCATAGCCATCAAGCCTGCAGAAAGACAAATGAAGTTTAGAGTTCACTTGTCTGAGAATGCCTTACATCATTTTTTTTAATTCTAACAAAAAAAAAAAAGGGAAACAGACACACATAAAACTGAACAAAAGTGATTTCTTGGCTGAAAAGTAATTGAGATTGCAACCAAGTTAATTACACCATGTAGAATTTATTTGCTGGTCCCAGCTGTAGTTTGCCAGCGGTGTTTTAATAAGTAGATAAGACTTCTTTATATGCTGTCTTTTTCCTTCCTCCTTTTTTCCAAAATCATTAGTAAATGCTGTTCCTGTAGTCCTGTAAACTGATTACACTCTGTATTTCAGTCATTGTATTGTTTTCTTTGGAGACTCAGGTTTTGAAATCCTGTTAGCAGAATATTGCACTCAATTCATATAAAACTGGCAAAAGGACCAGAGGCTTTTCTTTACATCTTTCCACGTGTTGTGCAGTTGGTGGAGGGTATTTTGCATGTATTGCTGGTTGGGATGGATGAGCAAGGTATTTAACTGGAGCTGTGACTGAGCTACACTAATACGTGGAGGCTCTCAGAGTGTGACTCCAAAGTAAAGTTACGATTGCATTCCTGTTGGCATCCCATGTTTGTTTTCAATATTTTTAATAAGATCATAGAATGTTTTGGGTTGGAAGGGAGCTTAAAGCTCATCCAGTTCCAACCCCCTGCCATACGTAGGGACATCTTCTACTAGACCAGGTTGCTCCAATATGGAAAGCAATAAGGAAACATCTGGGTTTTAATGAGTTATGGAACAAATGGTTTGATTACATTTGTCCAGCTGGAATAGTCAACACCATTGTAAGTTTTTAATGAAAATCAGGAGAATGGAACTGTTCTAACTCTGATCACAATGAAAAGAATGCATGTATATTTTCTGTCCTTTTAAGTTATATTTTCATATACAAATAAGTTTAGCCCAAGAATCTGGAAACTGTGTAGCTAAATCCTATTTCCTCTCACAGTGAGATACATAATTTGGGAAATTACCACATTAAAACAAACAAAAGAACCAACACACTTTTGCAAACACATGGTTAATTTAGATAAATGTATAAATAACTGCCAGCATTGTAGAGCGGATTAACACTGAGCAGAAAACTTCCCCTCTCCCTGGAACTTAAGGAGCAGTGTGTGGTGGAAGAAGTAGCTTCTGGTGTCTGGGAATATGGTGTCCCTTCATGTAAGCCATCCTCTAGTGACAGAGCTTCACCCTCTGTCTCATAAGGCTGCCAGACTATGTTAGTGATTTTCCTCATATCACTTGATAGTTAGAATAGGTTTGAGAACGGGACCTGGGTTTTTTCCATATTCTTTAACAGGTGATTGCGAAACAAACGTTTGAGTGACAACTTACCTTAGAGGTATTTAATTCCTTATGATACAAGAAAAGCTTTACATTGTGGTATTTATCACTTGAGCTTACACTTTACTTCCCTTCAGGTATGGCCCACTAGAAATGGTGTATTGCTTGGGCTTACCTTGGTCTTGTTTTTCTTGTTTGCAAGTACCTAACCCCTCATTCCTAAAGGATTCTCATTTACGAAGTTTGTCACTCAAAATGTTGTCTTAAATCTTTAATTTGATTTGTGAAGTGTTGATTTTTTAAATTGTTTTAATTGACTGAAAAAGTTTACCTACAGTAGAAACATGGACAGTGGGTGGTTGAGCTCTCACACTGCATCTGTAGAGCTTTGGAGCTTCCTTCATGTTTGACAAGTGGAATTGGAAAGGAAAAAAAGACGTTTTTCTAACTAATAATGTTACCTATGAGCTCTCCTCTCTGTAGAAAGGGAATGGAACAAAACAGCATTAAATGGGTGGTTCTGGTGAAGTACCACTGGAAGGAAGCAAACCAAGATACAGCTATCCCCCAACTACTGCACAACTTCATGAATTTCCTCCAGCGATGACTTGAATATTTTCAAGTAAAAAGATGAGTGCTATCTTGTTAAAGATTACATCAAGAGAAAGTCTTCATGTCTGCTTGAAGGGACGAGGGGGCTTAATTCCTGATAGTTAGCTAAGCACTTAATTTTTTCTACAGGAAATCTAGATTTACTGGAAGAGCCCAGGGAAATTCAAGGGTGTGAACAATCCACATAATATTTTATGAAAATGACCCCCATATTTAAAATCTGGCATTATATGTTATGCATTGTAGCACCAAGTCCACATCTACCTTTTAGAAAATTAAAACACATAAATTCTGTTTAGTGTTTGATATGTGCTGCTCTAGCTGAAAGCCATAATGCCCCTAAAACCTTGGGTTGCTTTTCACCTTTCATAAATTCCTGGGTAGATTCTATACAAAAAATAATTTTCAGCTCCGTGGCTCATTGTTATTCCAACTTGATGGATCGTCGTCATTTACTCAGTGAGGAAGTTAAGTGCTCCTGTCATTTCCGAAGAGTATAATTGGGACGTTTCACAGGTCAGCGGTGGTGACAGGTTTCCCTTTTGATTAGTGTTAGACTGATAACAAAAATTACAGTTTCCTATGATTAATGTTTTCTATAGTACTTGAATGCACAGTTCATGGATTGTACCTAAACAAAGTGAATTTGCATCTGATTATGCTTTTTCTCCCTCAGGCTTTTCACGTGCTTTCAAGTTTTAGATCATGCAGGTAATACAGCAGAGTTGCTTCTAAGGCAGTTTTCAAGTTGAGGGTTAGTGAAGCCTGTTGAATTTTAGTGTATTAATGCAGAGAGCTACGTGCCCCAAGTGACATGCGAACAGATTAGGAGCAATTGCAATTAAAGGTAGAACCCTTCTGAATCTTTCAAGTGCTCTCACCTATGTCATGCACATGACTACTTGCACCTACTGATATTTTAGGTATAATCTGTTGATTTAAGTTAAACAATCAGTTTGAATTGAGTTTTCTTATTCTTAGTAGTTTATTTTTCAAATCCTTAAACCTGTTGCTGTTCATTCTTTTACAGACTTCTTCTCACTAAAGACAATAGAAATCCACCAAATTTACTTTCCCTGTTTTATAATGTGAAAGTTAGTCAGTTTTTACATTATGGCCCAAAATTGTAGGACTTCATCATGGACCATAGCAACAGGACAAGTGGTAATGGGTTTGAACTAAAACAGGGGGAGTTCAGGTTAGATATAAGGAAGAAGTTCTTTACTGTGAGGGTGGTGAGGCACTGAGAGGTTGCCCAAAGAAGTGGTGAATGCTCCATCCCTGGCAGTGTTCAAGGTTGCACAGAACCATGGGCGACATGATCTAGTGTGAGGCATCCCTGCCCGTGGCAGGGGGGTTGGAACTGGACAATCTTAAGGTCCTTTCCAACCCAAACCATTCTGTGTTTCTAAGGTCATCCATGACAAGTTTTAGCTTGGTGAAATCTTTTTCAATTGGTAAATGGGAAATGGAATGTGAGAATGGATAATGTAACGTTGCTCTGCTTGTAGCTGGAGAAGTAGTAGTGGTTATTATTTCTGAATTTAATTAAATTGCCCCAATAGATAAAAAGGGGATGATAACATAAGAAGAATTATGAAACCAAAATACAAATAAATTAACTTTCATCTCTAGCCCTCTTCTGTTGTGCAGAGTACGAAACCTGATTATGTTTTTCTTTCTAAAGACAATTGAGAAGATCTCCTAAAAGTCACAGTTTAACACAGATGTTCTTTCATGTCTAGTGGCTTTGCAAGTTTGTGGTTAGTGGTAGAATTCTTTCTTTGCATTACAGCTCTATTTTGGTTTGTGCTGCAGCAGGCATCTGCCTCAGCTGTGCCAGGTAGGCTTGAATTGCATCTTTCTTTCAGAAAGAAAGTATTGCAGTTGGAAACAAAAAGTAAACTAGGGTGCAGGATCCTCCAGCATAGTCTGAAGGTTGGCAGCTCTCAGGGTAGTGACAGTTGGGCTGGAAAGACTACATTGTGATGTTAGCTGGCTTTGGCAGCTGGGTATCTTCAGACATGATTATACTGAGACTTCATTGTAAAATGAAGACTGTGAGGTGCTCTCTGGTCAGAATGCAGTCGTAAATCTACTCTATCCTTCAGGACAGTAAATCTTCTTTTCTCTTTTTGTCACTGGAAGTGCAGCTTTCTTAAAGTCATATTTTTAAAAACGGGAAGAACTGCATTTCTAACTTGCACCTTCCATTCATTATATGTTAAAGTGTATCAATATATGTCAATATGAGTTAATGTTTATTAGAAATTAATATAGTCCAGCTTCCAAATCATACTGACCAAAAAGGAATGCCAATTATTTTTTTCATTATTGTTCGTTTTAAATTTTTAAGTGCATTCAGTAACCCAAGATTGGTTTCTAGGTTCTTTGGCTTCAGACTATATGTATGATTTACAGGAGCTCAGCTGTGACACGAGATTAGAGGAATGCATTAAATTGGGAAAATTCTGCTGCAGGCAAAACCCGCAGCATCCTCCAGTGCTTGTAACAATGTGTAGTTGATATGAATATCAACCTAAGTCAGGTGCCGGAAGAGAAGTAGAGAACACTGCTGAAAATAGAAAAAATGCTGCCATTCCTTATCTGTTGCTTTGGCTTGCTGCAGCCCAGTTCAAAAAAGTGATAGCATGTGGTAAGGTTGGGTTTAGTGGATACTCCTTATTATTTGTTGGGCTTGTAACAGTGGACAGTAGACATACAATAATGTGTTCATTCTCTTGTTGTTAAGAATTGGGTGACTTTCAAGGTGGTCAAAGAAAACAAAGCATAAGACCTTCATCGTTGCTGCCTTTTTAGAGTAGCTGGCTTTTGCTATTTTGAAGTTCTGATAGTACAGGCCATGTATGTGGCACAGATTCTTTTAGCTTATGTGTAGTTTAGCAGAAAAATTCACTTTTAGGTATGGAACAAGATTAGAAACAAGCGTAGAGGCTTGCTGGCACAAACGTAGTAGTAGCTAGCTGAAATGTTGTATAGGAAGCCACTTGCGTGAATGAATTACCCTGCTTAGTTGTTTTCCAGCTAGTCATAGATACTCAGTTTCAGAAGGCAGCACAGACTAAGTGCACGTCTTGGTATTAACCATAGTAATGTGTGCAGTTTAATGGTATGAATGGTTAGGATGGACTGAATTAGTTGAGAAATGAATATATGGAATTATTTTTAGTGCTATTGTGAAGAAACACAGTGAAATCCTGTAGTATAGGGATCTGAAAGTTCTTTCTTTGGTCAGTATTAGCTTGCCAGTCCATCCACTTCCCTTTCTATGTGCCTGCTCTGGTTTTGAGTTCTGAAACAATTTGTGGTACTATTTAATATGCCACAGGCTATTTGGGTGCATCTAAATGAGTAAAATCAGTGGAAGGAGAAGAGGTAAGGCTAAAGTTTTCTCATTAAGTCAAAATCTTGAGGTTGTTTTAAGGTTTTTGGTCTTGTTTTATAGCTTTACACTTTCTCAGGCTTCACCACCTGCATGTGTTCTAATGGATAAAAGGGGCTTTAAAGAAGCCCTTAGGATAGAGTATGGCTTTAGAGATAAAATGTTAAGCAAAGGCCTAATCTTAGATAAAGATTAAATACATAATTAGGGAAATACTTGTGACATAGAGCCATCTCAGTAGGGCTGTCAGGATGCCTGTGAAATATTTTCAGTGTGAAAGTAAACGAAAAGCAGTCTTCATATGTTAAACATGCCTCTAGATGAAAGCCTTGGATGATGATGACGATGATGACGATGAGGATGAAGATGAATTTGTGGAGGTCCCTGAGAAGGAAGGTTATGAGCCCCACATTCCAGACCACCTGCGTAAGGAATATGGTGAGTTTGCCCAGCTGCGACAAGCCTTATCCCTGCAAGTTACTGCTGCACTAAAATAAATAAACAGCCATTCTGAGGTAATAAAGTGATCAGCAGTGTGGGTAATCTCTGCCTGCTGTGAGGAAGTCATTACATAGATGCAGGAGCAGCGATTGGCTCCAGACAAACAAATACTTTCTAGGAGCAAGAGCAACTGAGATGAGAAGCTTATTTCATTCCATCATGTTCCACTGTAGTTTAGAGCCAGAAGCAGCACAGCGTATGCTTATAAGTGCGCTAAACACGTGGGAGTGAAGAGATTTCAAAGTAAAGCTGTATATATAGGGCCTGAATATTAGAAATACTGGTAACAGTCTGGTGAGATGGGATAAGGTTTCGTACGGTCACCTGCATTAATAGCACTTGACATGTGCAGCCACTTCTTCGCGTAGAGGGGCCAACATACAGCTCGGAAAGAAAAGGGAGGGGTATTTAGGTAACATGATGTTAAACATTGCTCTACCTTCAAGTGCAGAATTATAGCCACTGATCACTTACCAGATGACAAAATATAATCTTGCCTTCTTTTAATTCATTCTGAAGATACTACTTTTAAATAAAGTTGTAATGTGTTTTTGAGAAATCAAGAGGGGAAATACTGAGGAAAAATCATCTTGAATAATGCAGTTTCAGTGCTTTACTCCTTTTCCTTTGTCCATCTAACCCGTTAAGTGTCTGTAGCTTTGGCTTTACGTAACATTGTGTATATTAAGATTCAGAAGATTTTGGTACCTTACAGCGAAGGAGAGGGCAGCTGCCACTGCATACAAAACCTTGGACACTGTATAAGTTTCTTACTCCTACATTTCTCCATGAGTGTTTGTGTAAGGCTGTGTTGTGCCTTTTTCCAATCCTGTTCATGCTCATTTTTAACATCCAGAGTTTCCATCAAAAGTCAGGCTGTAGCCATTACCTGTATAAGCCAAATGTTAATTTTGCTGAAACAAGGGGTTGTGTAAACCCAACATGACGTAGCTCAAGTGGTTCTTTTACTGTCTTCTGCCATCAAATTTGGCTACAGACAATGAAAGATGATCAGTAACAATAACCTGTATTGGCTGGGGTCAGTTCAAGGATGTCTTCAGGTGTGAAGTCCTGCTCCTACTGCAGGCCATCTACCCCATCTAGACTTAACCCACCGGGACACCATTGGAAGTAAGCTGTGCATTGGGTATCTGTATTTCTCTGTTCCCCACCTAAGAACATGCAGCAAGCACAACTGGCTGATACCAGTTTGTTTGGAGATAGATGTCTCCATTCCTGCATGCCTCCATGTGGAAATTGTCAACTGTATAGAGGAGTTTGCCGATGACACCAAGCTGAGTGATTCAGTCGATACGTTAAAGGGAAGGAATGCCATCCAGAGGGACCTTGACACGCGTGTGAGGTGGGCTGATGCCAACCTGATGAAGTTTAACCATGCCAAGTGCAAGGGCCTACACCTGGGTGGGAGCAATC
>JANRGW010021687.1:0-47600 GCA_024733675.1 Psilopsiagon aymara
AAGGGTGGTGAGGCACTGGAATAGGTTGCCCAGGGAAGTTGTGAATGCTCCATCCCTGGCGGTGTTCAAGGCCAGGTTGGACAGAGCCTTGGATGGCATGGTTTAGCGTTAGGTGTCCCTGGCAAAGGCAGGGGTGGTGGAACTAGATGATCTTAAGGTCCTTTCCAACCCCAACTATTCTATGAGTGTTGTGTAGAGGTTACTTAGCATCCCTGTTGACATGCTAGCCCAGAAGGGAAGACCCGAAAGCGTAAGAGGGTGCTTAGGGTAGCTGCTGAGTGGACTCTGGTAGGGGTGATGTGTCAGTTCCTGGTCAACGTGTAGAGAAAGACACTCATCTCTTCTAGTTATTTCAGATGTTCCTGGAGATTTTATATATATATAAGTTAATATGTATATTTGTATGTGTACACGTATGAATACAATAACGAGGAATGCACAAATTTTAGCAATTGATTTTCATCTTGCTGGAGAGAAAATAACATTTTGTTATTGGCATCATGTTATTGCTGTAATAGCATGCTTTGAATGCAGTATTAGCAAATGCCCAAGGCTTTGCACCCTTACAGGAAGAAGCTGTTTCTTCCCTTTCCATCATAGGGCAGGGGAAGCATCACTGTCCCTCTGTTAGAGGAGAAGGCCCCAGCTTGCACTCATGTTAAATACCACGTGAAACCCAGCAGAGCAAGGCTTGGTGTTCAGGAGCTTTAGGGACGCATTTGTTGACTGCTGTTCTGTCTTGGGATAAAACCCACTCAGACACAGTGCTTAGCAAAGCAGGGCTGAAATGCTTTGGCCACCACAGAATCTGGTGATCAAAACCCAAAAGTTCCCTGGATGTTTTGAGGCTGTGCAATGCAGGCAGGATCCTGGATTTGCAGGTCTTATCTGTAATGATTTGGAGATAGGGGAGCTGTTGCCTTTTCCAGACTCACTCTGCCTTGCAGCAAGAGTGCTTTTGCTATTCTGCACTATCTATCATTGTGTACTCATCAGAAGCCATGAGAGTCAGCTGCTTGGTCCTCTGAGTGTTCTGGCTTCCTTTAATGTATTCCTAAATTGCTTAAAAGTTTATTTGTAGCTGTAATAGCCTGTGCTATCCTAATTTCTGTCTGCATGTTCATAAAATTGTATGTCAGCAGCCATCAACATTTGAAATCATTGCAATGTATTCCAATTATACCCCTTTGATGCTGGTAAAGACTGTTTAAGAATAAAATAACGACCCTGCACTTAATGCAAAGATCCCTCAAAACTGGCTTATACCATCATCACTCATTTACTATGTTTGGAAACGTTTTGTATAATGCTAATAGAGTGACTTCCAGTGAACAATGCAAGTTAATCCTGATTTTAGTACTCACAAATGATACTTTAAATCCCCAAATGCTTAATGAAAATTTCAGTATAGTATTATAAAAGAATTCATGGATCTGAGCTGCATAGCATACAAAACCAATAGATTCTTCAATTCCAGAAGACAATCTGATATATGACATACTTGTTTATCTTGCCTCCCCTCCAGGTAAACAGATTCATGGATCTATAAATATTTGACATGTCCTCTTGCTTCTTCTTTTTTCCTTCTCTTATTTTTCTTTCAGATCACAGAAGTGTGTTTTTAAGACTCTGTCTGCACTGGGAAATTTCATAGGCTAATTCCCAGGCTGAGCTGTTATAGGAGTCTTGGTACTGACAGTGCTTTGTACTCAGACCTATTTTTAGCAGCACTTTACTTCACCGTAATGAAAACTAGCTACGTTGGGTGGCAATGGGGATTTCTCCACCTGACCTCATCCTCTAACCTTGTTTTGACTGTTGCAATTTCTGAGCTCCTGTATGAGCTGTGTTCCCAACAAGCTAAGGAATGAGACATGGAGGAGAGAGGCTCATGATAAGGGGAAGTGTTAACACAGTTGATTGATAAGCTGTTTTGGTTTTGTGGGTTTGGTGGGGTGGGGGTATCATGTACCTGAAAGTATACTTGCGTTGTAAAAGTAGAAAGCCAAAGAAGAGGATTAGGTGAGTAAAAGAAATAGAGAGCTTCAAAGGGAGATTGGAAGAAGAGGTATGTGGGGGTCATGCTAGAAGAATGGAGATCCCACCTCCAGTCCAGATCTGCACAGATCAGCTGGGTCAATTGGGAAAGGAGAATCTCTTCTCTTTGATCCTCGCCCTCCTTGCTGCAGCTGGAGATTTTACAAGCTCTATATGAGCTGGAGACAAGCATGCACAAAGAACTCATCCAAGATGGAAAAATCATTTTACTTTATAAGCCACCTAACAACAGTAGACACTAATACATCCAAGTCACTACTAAAGTGGGTTAGATAGGAATTAGTGGCCTGTGGTGAAAAATTCTGCCTTTTCCTCTGTGTGGTCATTTAAGCACGAGTTAGATTTTTATCTCTCTTACGTATTAAGTGCTAAGGGAAGAAAAACCTAGGAGGTATACAGAACAAAGACCTGTACAAGCTTGGTAATGTTTGTGCAGCTTGATTTTTTCTCAGCTTTTGGCAAATTTTTTTTGGAGCCAGGGTTTGCATTAGGAGAGAGGCTTGGCACCCAGCTTGTGAAATCACAACCAAAAAGTAGTTCTTGTTGCTGCCGGGGTTTTGGGTGTTTTTCAGCCTAAGAGATCCAAAAGCATCAAAGGCATACTGATGTTTTAACTACTGATGTTCAGCAAGCACATCATTTCAGGTTTGTGCAGCAAAGAAAGCATGAGTGCAGGAACTACTGGTCTCTCTCTGGTCTGCTCTCACCCTTTTTCCATTCTGAAACCTTCATTAGTTTGTCCATCGCTGCTTCCTTTTGCACCAATTCACTCGAGGGTTTTCCTGTCTAGAGGAAGAGGGAACATGGCTGTAATGGCTTCATCCCATCTAATTCAGTAGGGTAGATGGCTTTGCATCCCCTAGGGCATTTAGTTCACCCACTGCTGCCTTTTTCTTCTCCCTAAGGTGCCAAGGGGAGTGTGAGCGTGACTCACCTCTGTGCACAACACTCTAGTGGGCACAGCCAGGCACACTCAAGTGCCACTGTTTTGTGTGCCTTAAAGCACAAACTGTTCCACTCTGAAAATTGCTTTGGGATTGTAAATTGCTTTTTTGATCCTTTGGGATGAAAAGTTCTATATCAGTGTATTATTATTAATGACAATAAATTATTCTTGAGGCAGTGGGGCTGCTTCACTTCCTATCAAGCAAAATGAGTAAATGCTTTCCCATGAGCACACCCAAAACGCAAAATCCTGGTGGATGAGCCTAGCAGCCAGACAGCCTGTTTCACTGCTGTGTGTGTGCTTTGCTCCTGAAAAAGCCATGAAAGAAAATGCCATGCAGTTCACTGGTAGTGTTTGCTGGGAGCTGGCTGTACCAGTGCGCTCTTTGAGAGGCTCACTGAAGTCCTGGCTCAGTGGCTGAAGCGTTTCCACCATTTGTTTTTCTAGGATCCCTTCCAGTTCCTCTGAATTGGCTTCTTGTTTCTCCCTCCCCCAGCCTGTGCATGGGCCTGAGGTGCTCCCTGGGCCTGCAGCAGTTGGCTGGGGTGGGAGTTTGGGGTCAACAAATGATTCAGAGTTAAATTTCAGTAACTCCATCACTGACTTTTGGCAACACCTGTGACTTCTGTTTTTTCTAAACCACTCAAGTTCAATACTGCAAGTTCAAGAAAGAATAAGTAAGCCCTTACACTTATCACTCTCTATGGCAAAGCTTGTTTTTTCTTACCCTGCTGCTGACTTTTAAACATTCAAGATTTATTGTTTTGAAAGATGCCCTGTGCAAAAGCATTTTTCAAAAGGCAGAGGGGCTGACAGTGCTTGACGTGTGTTCTGGCATTTCTGCAGCACCATTAACAGAGTGAGCTTCGCAAAGATGCTTTTCAGCCAGCAACAATAGAAATGTTTAGTGTGATGGATCTGTGACCAGGCACAAGCAGGGACAGCTTTGTGCAAGCTGGAGAATGGGAGGTGGAGGGTTGACAAGTCATGTAACTGCACATGTATGTGATGACAGTTCTTTTCCTTCTGTTTTTAGAGTGAGAGGCTATGGCAAACATTTGCGTGCCAGGGAGCCTGTTTTCTGGAAGAAATCCATATACTATGGGGGAAAAAAGGCAAAACTCAGTTGTAAATCGCCCCCCAGCCACTTCATACCAAGTTTTCATGGCTGAACTAAAGCCAGATCATGAAAAGAGTTCTCATTAATTACTGAAATGTCATGCAAAATGCCTTTATTTGCTAATCTGAGAGAAAACAAGGTGAGAAGACAAAAAAAAGTACCCCAAAACTACTACCAACTCTTTTCTTTCTACTGAACCTAAAGGGAATGAGGTAGCTGATGCTTTGGAAAGAGAGGAATGGAAAGGGAGTAGCGGTGGGTTTCTCCAGGTGTAGCTCAGAGGGGTCCTACTTCAAGCAGTCTTGCAGTAGAGTTGCTGATAATAATTAGCCCAAGAAGTGGTTGCCCACTGGTTGGCAAGGCTGTGGCCCTGTGGCACAAGGTCTCTGCCATCAGCACCATGGGAAGAGGGAATTGCAGCCCCCTGCCTGCCTGAGCTATGTGCATCATCCTGTGGATCTGCCAGCTGGGTTCAGAACAGCTCACAGAGCTGCTATTGATGCCAGTGCTGCTGTACTCCACAAGCTCGGCTTAGGTATGTAGAGCCTTTTAGGTGCTTACTCATGTTTTCGTAGGTAGTAAAGTACTTCTAGGCCCTGTGTATGCATGTGCCCCTTTTTCGTGACTGCATGCATGCCTTTTCCAGGAACACAGAGACTGCTAGGTTTTTAATGGTAAATGAGCTGATGATATTGTTCTTCTGGATATACTTTTCTACCAGTCTGAAAGAAAATAAGTGCAGTCAGTCCTGTGGAGATCAGGAAAGCTGTGAACAACAGAAGACTACTTTTTTTCCTCTTTAAAAGGGTGAAGAATAGAGCAACTGTGGGCTTTGATTGCTGGGGGTGAATTTGGTAGGGAATTCTTTTGGAGGGTTTGATGGAGAGTATTACAGCTGAAAAATGCTGTTTATCTAAAGGAAGCTGGAAGAATGATAAAAGGAAAGTTCCTTTTACCCAAGCCATTGAGAGAGCTCTGTGATTTTAGCATCTGGGCAGCTTTCCCATCTTACAGGAGTGGAATCATATGTAAGATAACCAGGGGAGCAGTTACAAGCTCCCCTTGATCTGCTCTGTATTGCAGAGGTGGCATACTGTTATCACAGACTCAGATATAGCACTGGGTGCGTGTATCCCTTTGAAAGATGCTAATTCAGAAAGCTAGTGTGGTTAGTTTTAAGAGGTGTGTTTGTGAACATATGTAAATGGTGGGTACAGTAGGATTCACTGTAGTTGTTGTTTGGAACTACCAGTGTAATGAAAGAATTGGTGGGATTTTGGTCTTATAGGCCATGTCCTTCATTGAATTGCCCTATTTTGAGCTCAACTTTCAAGGATGATGAGTTAAATGGATAGGAAATACACTTTAATGCAAGGTGCAATATCATCACAGAAAAGTTGGATCTAATAATAAGACTAAATCGCACTAACAAGACCGCATCTTGATTTTGTTGTTCTTCATTCAGAATGAGCCAGAATTTCATGTCCATTACAGCAAAACATCCTTAAAACGTTAGGCATACAGGTATTTACAAGTTTCATCAGTAAAATGTAATAGTAAGTGTCCAAGAACTGGTGTTGTTATTGAAGGCTGTAAACTAGACCTCACAGACAGTAAAGGGTTCAGATTTGCATGAATAATTTTTTGATCTGTTTTTCTTTTAGAATTGATTGCAGTTGTCCTCCACTCAGAGGCTGGAGGAGTGGGTGGCCAGGGACATATTCTCTTTCCTTGTCATTTGCTTTTTGCAATTTAATTTTTTTAATGAGGCAAAAATAAAGGAACTGTTTATCTCTCTCTGTAGAGAACAATTTAATATGACCTAACAAGAGCATTAACAGAATGGAGGCTGAAAATGATAACGATAAAGTAGACCACTAGTAATCTAATTGCATGGAATTGTGTGTGTGTTATTTGTTGGTGTTTTTTCTCTATAAAAGAGTGAGCTATGCCATCAGTCTAATTATTAGGAAATTAAGAGTGAAAGGGAAATCAGGCAGATCTGTTCTACTCAGAAGGAAGCAAACACATGGAATAAGTTGTAGAGCAAAGCTCTTAAAACCAGTGTTTGAGTTGCAGCAAGACAAAGAGGGTGATGTGTTTGTTATGAACAAGGAGGGGATTCTGCAAACACTGAAACAAGTAAGAGGGGGTGAAATAAATTCAAAGGGGGTAGAGTGGATTCAGTGGTTATAGTGTCCTTTTCTTGTGTAGTGAGTTTGTACACACCTGTAAGGTAAGGGAGAAAATTACTTTTACACTGAAGTTCCAAGTTAACTCTGTGCTCTTAAAAAATACAGCATGGAGATGGATGCCTTCATTTGTCTTGCAGCTGCTGTTTCAAGGAGTATCATTTTCAAGGAGTATCATTTCCCATCCACCAGATCATTGTTGAACTCTGGTGACACTGGCTTCAGTGGACCTGGGTATTTCATACCAGCAACTAGGTCCTTGTGCAGGCTTGTCCTTCCCCCTGAAGTCAGTTGGTGTCCTGTTGGAAGAAAAGATCCTCTGGTGCTGTGGTTCTGGTGCTTCAGCAAGATACACGGCAGAAGCAGAAACCATATGATGAGGGTGTCATATGCACAGCACTCTGCATGTAGAAGGTTCAGCCCTGTCACAAGAGGCTTTCCCTGCTGGCCCCAGTTAGACTGCTCAAGTGAGGGTGGGCAGGCTGCACAACTTAGAAATTAAGCATCCTTGTGACCTAGGAAAATAATTGGGAATGATCCCTGTCTTCCCAAGAACTGGTCAGGATGCTCGTGATTTTTTTCCCCAGTTTTGGGAAATGTGTGGGATTCCTTTTAAGGGGAATCTTAATGATCTGAGCACTGTCAGGGAGACCAGCCTCCAGTCCTTCCTCTCCTTGCAAAATCTGCCTCTTCCAGGAGGCAGCTCTGATTGCAGAGATAAGGCTGTGTTGTGAGAAACCATCCCTTGCCCCCTGGGGTCTCCTTTGTGAAGTGTGCTGAAATGAAGAGCAGAAGGATAGATCCTTTGGTCCAAAGTGATAGCAAGAAAGAAAGGAAGTGTGACCTGAGTTCCCCTAATTATGGCTCTGAGCACAGAGATCCAAGGCCTGGGGTCTGGTCTTTGCCCCCACGCCTTTTTCTTTTTCCTTGATGTGAAACAATCCCATAAGTGTGATAGCTGGTCTGTGAGTATCCTAGCAATGACGTATGCTGCCTGCAATGATTGCCTGCTGCTTTGCATGAGGCCTCTCCTTATTTTCTGATTAAATGCCCACGTAACATTAATCTTTGTATCCTTTCTTAGGTCTCAGAATTAACTTGACTTGACCAAAAAGTCAAGTTAATGTTTAAACTCTTTAATAGATTGTTTATTAGTATAATTAAAGAGCTCATAGTGGATAACAGAGTGCAGGAAAGTTTCCACTTTTATGATTGTCTTTTTTTTTTTTTTTTTTAGATAGGTAGCAAATACGATATTTGAGAAGCTGTAGCAAACCTTAAATTGGGAAAAGTCAGTCTTGGTTGTGAGCTTGGCCCATCTTCAACAGAATTTAGTCTCTTGTTTTCTTTAAAAAAATTGGCTGTTTCCCAACAAAAAAAAATAAATACCAATAGTCTGTTTATTTCTATATCTGCTGGAACCCTTTTCTATCAGATGATGTGTGAGCAGTGATTAATTAGTAGCTTTTGGTTTGGCTTTAAGGTTTGTGCAAGTGATAGTGGGAAGAGGGGGGTTGAGAGCTGGTGTTCTGCCAGGGGTTGTCATTTACATGACTGACAACTCCATCTCTCTAGAAGGCTATATAATAATGTATTTCAGAATAAAAAGTCAGTTAAGGAAACATTCATCACTTTGAGAGTGTGTTCAAAGTGAGTGTCAGGCATGTAATTCAAAAGTGCTTCAAAGTAGGGCTCCTGAGAGAAGAATTAACAGGAGAGAGACACAGCCAGTACTCCCTGTGTCCTTCCCTACCTGTTTTTAACTAGCAGGAGAAACGTGGCTTTTTGTCTCTATCTCAGAGACTCCAGGCTCAGCATTACTGGTCATGCCTGAGCACCACTGAGCACTGGTGTGGGTTCAGCTGGCCAGCAGCGCCCTGTCCTTCTCATGCAGATAGGGACAGTGCTGATCCCCACTCATGGTGTTGTCACACTTGAAATGGCTCCATTAATATGACATCAGTGTAAGGTAAGTGCTGGGTCTGCAGTGTGCTTGCCAGCTGGTATCCCACACTTCCACAGTAAGAAAAGGGAACAGATGCTGTGATGTGGCTCTGTGGTATACTGCTGGTTCGACAGCAGCAGATGTTGCATCTCTGAATCACTTGCACACTTCTGCCTTGGAGCCTGATCCCATTCTTAATGGTCACCTCACTCTCTCACTCCCACTGCTACAGCCACTGCTCTGAGACGTAGTTTTGGGATTCCTAGACCAAACTGGTGGTGTCTTGCTAGGGCCATGAGACCCCCACTCACTAGCCCATAACCTAGCCGCAGTCACGTTAGGAGGGGTGGGTACTCCAGTCCTTCAGCAAAATGAGTACTTTTATCTCTTATGAATAAGAAAACAGGGTGAGACTCACACATGTTCAGTACCTCATAATGCCGGCTTTTCAGTTATTCAGTTAGAATTTTCAGAATTTTTCAGGAATTTCAGTTATTCAATTAGATTTTTTTCAGTTCTTGAAATTTGTCTCACAATTTTATTCCATGTTATTGCTTTGGACCAATATAAAGACATTATTTCTCTGATGTGGGTGTTTCTGTGCAACTTTCCTGCTGTTCTGGGTCTCAGTCTGGATAGACCCTTCTGCTGTTCTGTGACAAATGTATATTTTGGTCTCGCCATGTTCTTATCTATCATCTCCATCAATGCATAGGAGCCAGTGGGAGTTTTGAACACAACTTCTCTTGATCGTATTAGGAATAGGAGTGCATCTTAGATCTTAGACCCATTTGTGCCTTAAGTGGTATGCTGTTTTCTAGAATTCTTGTTGCTTTGTGTCCGGGCACATACTGCATGGCAGTGTTACTGGGCAGACTTCAGGGGTTGCTGTATGCTGTCCCCAAACCAAAAATGTCTGACAGCTGCAGACAAGAGGATCAAGGTGTTATCAGTAAAACTACAGTTTGTTTTCACCTTCAGAAAGCTGGTAAACAAAAATTGCTCTCCAATTTCTCAAAGGGAGAAGTGTTAGAAACTATTAGCTAAAAGCTTTCTGCCTGACAGCATTAATTTCCTATTCATTTCATTAAAGGGACATTTTTGGAGAGACTTGTAAATTACAGCATGAACCTAGCAGAATAATAGCTTCAGGAAAAACATGTAATAGCTCTTCTTAATCAAAATAAGGGCAAGTTGTTGTTTATCCAGCTGAAGAGCTGTGGATTGCTAAAGCTTTATTTCTGTTTTTTTGCCTTAAATGTACATTTTTTTGAACTATGTTTTGAGAAAAACACGGGTATATTTCAGTAAGGTACATGCCTATTTGGTTATTTGTTTGTTTTGAACATATTTTTGCTTCTCTTTACTTTTTGATTCCTATACCAGTCTCTGTGTCTTTGTCCTTCCCAGAGTGTGACACATCAACCTCAAACTGTTGGATAAAACAGAGTTCTGCCTCTGTGGGATAACATGGCAGGTATTATCGTTGTTTAGATAAATCTGATGATAAAACCTCCTGCCAGAGCTGAATAATTCTTGTCTTAGTCATGTAATAGAGCAAGTGGGAGTTTCTGCTGGTGTTTGTGCTGTGATGTTCAAGATCAGCTCACACTAACTGTACACATGTAAATATGGAGGTGGAAGGAGATCCAGAATTAGACCACTGTTTCTGGTGGGGCTTTTTTGAAAAGGGTGGATGCAAGCTGGCTGCAGATAGCTAACATTGTGGTCTTAGATACCAAGTGTAGATTCCCGTGGGTATTTAGAAAACAAAGTCAGTTTAAGATTAATATGACAAAATTTTGTTTGTTTTTTTTTTTTTCCTGTCTTAGCTTGACCTATGTGTGCTTTAGATAGTTTGTACTGTGGACTTGTGATTCCTTTTGTATTATCTTATCTGTGCGTTTCCATTATGACCAGTTTTCTTCTGTGTTTCTGCAGCCTGTAAGTTTAGTTAAGCCTCAGAACCTCAGCTTACCAGAAAAGGTTTTATTTTCATTATAAATCTAAAAAAAAAAAAAATAAAGACAAGAGAATTTAAATATGGTAGGATAAATGCATTTCTAAAATAACACAACAGTTTAGTAGATGCAATCCCTTGCTTATTGCTTATATGGACTGGCAGCACACTCCAGCGTACCTTAGTACCTCCCAAAACCCGAGTGCTTGCACTCTTTCCTAAAAGACTGACTAAGCCACAGTAGATCTAGGGGCTACTTTTGAATGTTAAATATGTGGAGTTAACTTTTTGGAGTATGTACTGTGTTGGATTTTCAGAAACGAAGGTAATTTCCATTGGTAAATTCCTAGTGTGATGGTTGGGTAGAGGTGAGAAGGGTTAAGTGGAGATTGGGCAGTCTTACTGGTTGCAGACTATTGTGAGCACTGGTTTTTCCCTTAAAGAATCTGTTAGCTCTAGCCTGTCCGTGTAGACTCCCCAGGAAAAGGACAAAATAACAGCCTTCTCTGTTTGGACAAAATGAAGACTGAAAAGCATATTCAGATTGATGTGTACCTTTCAGTTGGCTTCCTTGCTCTGGGACAAGAGATGTATTTACAGTTCGCAGCATGGCATGGAGTCGGAGTGAAGAACTGGAGCCTCTCCATGATGTGGCAAAGGGCAGGAAATGTGTGATTAGCCCCGCAACAAAATCACAATTTTCAGTGCTAATGGCTGACTTTACTAATAGTGGTGTTGATGCATATGGAGCAGAGCAGGACAAAGAAACAATTGGGAAAGCCACAAAGAGCAGTAATAGTCCCCAGAAGTATCTTTTTTTTTTTTTTTTTTCTCTTTTTTTTAGCTATATGAAGTGTGGCATGCACTGCTCTTGTCTATATTGCATTCTCCATCTGGCTGGTTACTGAAAACACAGATTCTCCTGGGCTTTTCTGAGTTATTTACTTTAATATTCTGCCTTTTATAGAAGAGATTATCTTACAAACTGGATTCTCCATAGTGGAGAGATTTTTATGGTTTAATCCTGGTTTTGATATCTAATTCTATTTTTTCCCCTTGAATTTAATATCATTTCCCCTGACACACATACATAAACATGCGCAGGATTTCATGTCTTTATTTTTTTGTGGTAATGTCTCATGCAGAGATTCTTTTCTTACCACACTTGATTGAGAAATAGCTCTTGTGGGATTCAGAGAATTGTTCTATACCTCCAGCTTAGGGACTGAGGAATCCTTGTGCGCCTTGTTCCCTTTAAGTGGAGACTATAGCCGAAGCCCAATTAATACAGAGGGAATCCTTCCATTGATTTCAGTTATCTTTTGGTCAGGCTGTCTGTCTTTTTATGCTTCATTATCATTATCACGGAGCATATCATAATACATACATTTATCCTATTACATGCCTGCGAGGTAAGAAAGTGATAGTGTTTTCACTTTACTGGTTGGGATTTGAAGTACAGCCAGATAAAGTGCTTGATCTGTCAAGAGACTAAATTCAGTTGTTAAAGCCTTGGTTTAGATAAATGCCAATTTATTGTCACCAAAAGATCCTGCCTAGTGGCTGTAGGTGCCAGTGAAATGTATGTGTCCTTTATGCAGATGCTGCAGTTCATGGAAGGTAGGGTGGAAACAGTTCTAGGAGCACAGCTTGGTATCCAGGACTGTCTGGGATGACAGCCTGAAATGCAAACAGCAAACCTTCTTTCTCTTTATGTCCCTGCTCTTTTACTCCTGGGTGTGCTGCGCATTCAGTGTTATGGTCAGTGTCATATATGCAGTAAGAGTAAAGTCCACCCTGATAAGAGTGTTGATTGGTGTATGTAGGACTCTATTGATAGATTATGGACCTAAGTTACCTGGAACTGAGCCCTGCGGTATTGAAGACCAGTGATGTATTGTTCTGCTTTGCTCCTGTGAGATTTCTTGCAAGACGTTGCCTCTTCAGAGGGTTAGAAAGCTCTAAGCTGGCAATTGTGGGTTTGGGTTTTTTTGGTTTCTTTTAGTTAGAAGGCAATTAGTTGGTCTCCAGAATGGCTGGTGACAGGATGCTTTGGGTGGCACTGGAGGATGTGCTTAGGATGAGAAAAAGAACATCTTCCAAGCTGTAACCAAATAAAAAAAACCTGTTTTTTTCGGCCCTGGGATCATGCCAGGGGCTTTCTCTGTTCTTGCTCAGTCACACCCATCATGCTCAGTGGTACAGCACTCCATTACAGTGTGAAAGATGGATCTCTTCTGGTTTAGGTATTTAATTTTCTGCAAGGAAAATACTGTTGGTTTCTTTTTTTTTTCCTTTTCTTCTTAAGACATCCATGTAAAGGTCCACTAATGCCTTAGGCAAGTCGCTGTGAGATTTAAAGCAGAAAGCTTAGGACTGTGTTTAGTCTTCCCATTAGGCTAAAAGGGGTTTAGATTTCCACTGATTGACCAGTGAACCCTCCCTTCCTCCCTCCCCCCCCCCCCCCAGCTCCACTTCTCTGGCCCAGATCAATGTCAGTAGTTAAATGGATCGGTTATTTGAAAGCTGCCTGTTGACCTTTCCTTCATGATTGATTGCATGAAAAGTGCACAGGAGTGTGGCTTCCAGCTAGGCAAGCAGTCACTGCTGACGGCTCTCTTTCACCACTCCCCATAGCCCACTAGGATTTCCCACAGAGGAATAGGCTGCCTGCAAAGATGCTGGACCAGAGAGAGTGCTCTCAAGTAACAGTAATGAAGCTGAAAGCCAGCTCTAGTCTTCCTCAATGGCCAAGAGGAATTATTTATGAAGGGGAGACCAGGGCTGAGTGGTTTACTGCCCTTCAAAACACTTTCTGACCAGAGGTCTGGAATCAGAGAGCCACAAGAGCCCTGGGTGGCAGATGCCTACGGGTGTTGGCAGGTGTCTTAACCAAAAACAAGGAAAGAGGACAAACCCAGGGCCATCTGACTCTCTCTGGAGCACGCACCAGCATGCACTTGCCATCTCACGTGCTTGCCATCTCTCACACGTGCTGTCCTAGCCCAGAGAAATAATTAACTTTTCTATCTTTCAATATGCATTTGAAATACAAAAACAGCCTGCAGGAGCAGATGCATAGAACTAGTTTTAGGCTGAGAAAGCATAAGAAAGAAGAGTTGCACAAAGACTAATGTTGTCAGAGCTTTAATTTGCTTTAAATCTCCTGTAACCAATTCCATGGTAACAGGTTTTGATTTCTGGCATATGGAACATTTTAGTTAGTCCTGATTGTTAGCATTATGAATAATAAACCCACCTTTTAACTCTTAAAATAAAGTTTGACAGTGCAGTAAGTGACATTCTGTTTGCATAGAAGCAGAGAATACAAATTACCCTAAATCAGGTAATGGGAAGCTGATGTATGGTGATTATGTTGTTTCCTCACCCAGTTTTCAGTAGGTTGTGTAGGATTGGTAATTCACTGCATGATCTCCCTTTTAAATCACTTCCTTAATAAACATGTAGCAACACCAGCCTGATATAGGGCACAGCATGACTCTGTGCTTAATCTATATTTTACAAACTAGCAATGCACCACAAGTAATGAAAAGGTTTGTAATGTCAGCGCTTGATTCTGATTATCAGGAAATTGCTCTCTGTAGAGTGTGGGGCCACATAGAGAGCTGGAGAGGAGGGTAGAGCAGGCTGAGAATTGGGTTCCTGTTGATAAATACCAAAAGCCTACCAAAACACCATAAATACCAAAGCCCAGGCTGATGCATGAAATGACTGTTGTAATGTAGTTTAGTGGTGGATGCCGGGTAATAAAGGTTGGGGTTTTTCATGGCAGTGATTTGCCATCAACCAGCTTCCCTGTTGTTCATCAGTGCTTTTCATCTTTGGCACTGCAAGGGATCCTGCCAAGGGGTTAACCTTAACCCTTCACAGACAGTGGAGAAAAGAGTTTGTGGGAGAGCTCTGAAAGGCACCAGCTGGGAATGAGGAAAGAATGAGTCTGCTGGAGGCTGAAGAGGTCTTGAGAGCAGTAGAGAGGTCAAGAGTGTGATCCTGCTCCCCACAGGGGGGAAAATACTTTTAGCCAGATGTATTTATCTTTGGGGCATGGTGTGGTGGAAGAAGGGCAAACAGACCTGAAAATGTGAGACCTGCCTCTTGTGAACTACCTGTACGAGAGTCACCCTGAGTTTCAGCTGCTACAAGTCAGCACCAGCAGATGATGACAATATATGCCAGGTTTAGGTCTAGGTGAGACTGCAAGCAGTGGTTTTATTATATTGGGTGTAGAACAGTTTTGGATGAAAAAGCCACTGATGTGATTTGAACATGGGAATGATCATGAGAGCTGGGGAATGTTGCACTGTGGTATTTATTATTGACTAACTTTTTCCTTCTGGCTGCTGGAGTCTGATTTGGGATTATCACAACAGGTGTCATGCTGTGCGGATCCTAGTGATGGGTCTGAGCTGAAGAAGTATTTGAGTGCCCATCTCTGCAGCCATCCCCCACTGCTGGCTAAAGGCGTGCAGAGCCAGGCCAGAGCTCTCAGCAGACCCCTCCATTTGCCTTTAATGCCCTAGATGTTAACAAATGCCATCAGAATGCTACCAGTTGACACTGCTGGAAAGTACTGGTGGAAAGGTTTCACTGTCTCTTTCTCATCATTCCCTAAATGGCCTAATAAAATACCAGGAAGAGCTGTTATAGGGTTAATAAAGGGAATTGTAGCTCTTGTAATTGATAGTAGCTCTTGCTCATCTATCCAGTCAAAACTAATACCTTTGTTTTTCCTAAGGGGTGAGGGGATCAAATGTTGACTTACAAAACTGTGGGGAAGTGAGATTATTTCAGGGTCTATAAAGAGTGTAATCAGGAATACACAATTTATTTCTTCTCTTGATGGCAGATAATTTGAAGTTATTCCTTGTGCTGGTGGCAGGAGGGAAGAGAGGAAAAAGGAGACAGAAAAGGAATAAACTAATACAAAAAAAGTTGGAGCTAGCCAGCTTGCTTGCAAAGCTGTTTAAACCTAGTGCATGCTCAGTCCACAAAGCAGCATGGCTCTTTGTCCTGCTGACTCTTCCGGAGTAACTCCATGCACAACGCTTATTTTACTTAGGGTGGCTTGATGGGGTGATAGCAGTGTTAGGCAAAGTAAATCCATGATTTTTAAGAAATATTTTTGTAGTTAGAATTATCAGGAGAGTTGGTGTGCGTTAGAAAGGATGCTGGTGCTTATTTGACCCACTTACTCTGATAAAGACGGAATGGTAACAAAAGCTTCCCAGGCAGAAAGCTGTTATATTAAGACCTCAAGGAAGTGGATAACCCCCTGGATGCTGTGACCATTAGAGACTTGGACTCATGCAAGACTGTGGAGAAATGGCACTGCCTTCCTGCTCAGTTGTTTTGCCGAAGTAATATGAAGAATCTAGACAGACCATCTCTAAGCTTAATGTCCACTGGGACAATGCCTTCCTTTTTCCAGTAAACCTTCAGATTTTGCTGCAGTGATTTCCTTTCTTAAATTTTTTAAAAAATAGATACACTCCTGGAATTAAAAAAGAAATCCACAAGGACGTTCTTCAGTTGCAAAGCTGGGATGACAGCATTTAATAGGGCTTGAAACTACAGACCTATCAAAGAAGACATTTAGAATTACAAAGCTGATCATGGAATAGTTAACTGCTCCAGAGTACCTAGCGCCCATTGGATTGGGTGCTTGGGTGTAATGCGGTCAAGTCAGACTAGGGGTGTGGATTTTGGTTTCTACTGAAGAGCACTCATTGAGTTTCCTGTCTATTGGCTGTTGGGTTCATTTCTGAGTCTTAAATCTGAAGAAAGAACTGGCAAAAGCTTCAGAGAAATGAGCTTATTTCAGTAAATTCATTATGGATACTATGACAATTTTCTTTTGGGAGGGAGCAAAAGGGGCAAGTTTAAAATTTTCTAAACAACCTAACAAAGAATGAAACAAAATATAGATGTCATAGTGGCACCTACTATCCCTTCCTTCCCCAAAGATCCTTTCCTTGCCAAAGCTGAGATGCAATGATGATTCTCTGTGACAAGTGTTTGGGCAAATCCTTATTCCAATCCTGGTGTCCTTGCAAAGTTCTTCAGACCCAGCATTACAGGGGATCCTTGTGTCTGGCACTGATCTTGCCAGCCCGTGGACAACTTCCAACCACACAATTACAGCTTTGGGAAGCAGTGCTTTGCTGGTGAGGAGTTATTACCCAGCAGAGTACTTGATTCCTGCACAGGGTCTTGCAGTGTGCCCAAGGTAACAACAGCTTACCTTCAGATAAAACCAGATTTGAAAACTAGAAACTAGAATTGTTTTGATCGCTGAACAGAATTGAAGAGGGTGCAAAGCTTTCCCCCTTCATTCCTTCTTGCCACATAGTGCAGCTGTCTTTAGCTGTTCTTCTGGACACACAGTCCTGTGTGCCTGACTGTTCCTATGCCAGGATGCTCCACACCTGCCTTTCTGCAGGGAGTCCAGCCATCCTTTCTACAGCATCCCCACACAGCTATCTGAAGTCTGATAGACTGGAAAGTGAATATTCTTTCCTCTACACACTGCTGGTTCAAGGGTGACAGCAGATTTTGCAAATGATCCTTTCACCTCTCGTGGAGGAAAGCTCTGGGTCTGGGCTTCAGATTTCGGCAGGTTTATTTCCCAAAAGGGCCTTTCCCCATAGGTAGTAGTAAGAAAGCAATAGGTTGATGGAAGACACACAGGAGCCATTTAACTCTCTGCCAGTGTAGTATAATGGTCTGCCCCAGTGTGCTGTCTTGAGGGGGAAAAAAAAAGCAGGGGAGAGGAAATATCAGGCAATCTGTTTTGTTTTCATTTAGAGGGAGAAATGGAGACATTTTGAGAGATTAAGTGGTATGCCTAAGGCTGGGCAGGGGGTCTGACCGGGGCTCAAGACCTGAATTTACTGTTGCCTGGCTGTGTAACTTGAGCTCAAGACTTTTTCTAACCTTTGAATAAAATGTTTAAAGCCAAAGAGTTACAGTTCTTTCTGGAATGGCTTCTTGCACATCAGCATAGTAAATCCAAGGATATTAGAAAGTTTAAGAATAAACCTAGGTCACAATATCCTTCATTTTCCTGAAGTCTCCTAGTGAATTTGAGAACCTAATTTCTTTCTTTTTTATCATGGTAAATGTAGCACCTGCAGTTGGTTGATTCCTTTGCAAATGCCAAATCTAATGTTTCAAAGAAAGCTCAAGATGAAATGAAAATGAGAGCAGAAGGGTATATAGCTGTCATTAGCCTTAAGATTGTTTATGAAAACCCGTGATGACCTACAGCTTTAAATGACATTGATTGGCGTACTTTAACTTTGCGCTAATGGACTAATGACTTGCAAAGCTCTGAACATTCAAAGAGGAAAAAAACGAAGACTGGCATCTGTGAAAGATGTTGATTGCAATCTGTGGTATTCAGCTGACTTTTCCAAAAAGTGTGAAATATGCAGGACACTGCATAGAATTGTAGTTGTTGCTATTCAAAAGGGGGAAAAAAATATTCCTCAAATAACAAAGTCTTTTGTCTTTTGTGCAAGGAATACAACACATTGAAATGAATACTTTCAGTTGTAGCCTCTTGACAGTAGAGGCAAACCTTACTACACTTAAGCAGCACATAATGTCTGAACAGTCCTTCTGAATCTGCAGTCTAGAGTACTGAGGGGATAATGGTAAAAAAATTCCTCCTCCTGCTGCAGAACACGTACCAACTAGCTTTGATTCTCGTTTCCCCCCTTAACTCAGTCAGATATTTGGGTTAAAGGCAGGGTAGGATTAGCCTTAAATTTCCAGTGTCGTGCTGACTGTTTGTTCTTCTCGTTTTATTATCCTGAGTAAAATCTGCCACTATGGGAATCCTTTTGAGACATGAAATACTGCTGGAAGGTCACTGTTTAGAGCACAGCCAATATAGCACAAGACACTGCTAATCTGTCAGTTCAGTGATGAATATGTTGACAAGCAGCTGAATTTTAATAATTAATTATGATAAAACTAAGGCGAGTTAATAATTTAGAGTCTGATAATGGAGAGTGGTGCGACTCCTTGAGTAGGCAATTTCTGTTAAGTTTCACCTCTGTTAATTTTAACCAAAAGGAGCACTGTCACTTTTAATTATCAACGAGCAGCTCTTAATAGCTGTATGGCTGGCACAGAGGAGGTCAGCTCCAGTAAATGTTAGCAGCTCAAAGAGAAAATTTGGGGAGCACATTTAATGTCAGTCTAAAATTAGTCAATGCTATTCTCAAGCTTTATGTTTGGTTTACCAGAGTGATACGTTACTGAATGAACAAGTAAGTGGTAAAAAGGTGAATGGACAGAAAATAGTCATCCCAAGTATCTCACTTGTCAACCGAAGTATCTCAATCATGAAAAGTCAGTATGAAGCCTGACCTTACTAGTGATGGCAGCAGAATTGTTACCATCTCTAATGGAACCAGAGTTTACCTCTTTGTGTGCATGTTCTCACTAAAATGTTCTCATGACGTGTTCCTCCAATTTTCTCTTCTGAAACCATTTTGGATTCCTAAAGGTGTGACATGTAGGTGCTCATGCTTTTGAATTCAAAAAGTTGAGTGAATTCAAGCAGGTTGCTCCTCCAAAGACTGTGTATTTTTGAATTTAAATAGCCCATTTCAACAAAAAGAAGTAAAAGACCCTACAGGATATTTCACCAAGTTCTGCAAAAATCAGTTGCATATCTGTCATCAGTAGGATATGGGAGGACCTAAATGATGTTCTGTGGATGGATGCATGTGTATATAGAGGGGAGGGTGCATACACCCTGTCCCTGAAGCCCTACTCCATTCTGCCCCAGCAGCCGCAGTGGAAAGATGGCAGTGCCTGGCAGTGGTGAGACCCCACTGGGACCAGAGAAGGAGGTTTAGGAGATGTAAAGCAGGAATTTAAATGAAACTAGGCTTCAGCGATTCTGCTGCTGAGGGAAAAACTTCTGGATTTATATCATAGCTAACAAATGCATTGTGCTCTCTGAGGATTGACTGTGCCAGTGTAGGGCGCTGCAGTGTGCGTTCCATTGTAAGATTGCCAGCATGGCATTAGGTGTTGCACTGCTTGAGCACTGACTTTTGTTTCCTGCTACTTATGGTAGGAAATTCCTGGAATACTGGGACTACTGAGGTACCTATTCAGTTATCAGAAGCATTTGGCAAGTTTCTAAGGGTGGCCACTGTAGCAGAAATGTTATTTTAGTAATTTTACAAAGCTCTTTGATAAATAGAGATTGACATTTCTAAGGAACCCTGGTCTCTTCACCCTTGTGGCAGTCAGAGTTGGCCAGTGGAGAGGAAACGCCTCACATGGTGTGGCTCAGGTTACACAGATCAGATAATTTAACAAACTTTTCAGTGTTCACTGTTTGAATAGCTGCTTTTGTTCAAGGCTTGGCCAAGTTTTCAGAGGGCTGCCATTCTCCACTTAAATGTCTTCTTTGCACAAGTTGGCTATTCATGTTTAAAGGCACATTGGCCTGGTTTTAAAAGAAGACAGAATAAAGCAGGGCAGTAAGTAGTTAAATTGTATGGTGTGTCATATTCAGAGTTACTTTACTTGGCCTCGGCACTGTATCAATGGCAAAAAAATTAACACCAAAAAAATGCATGCGAAGAATGGCTGCTTCTGAGAAGCTCACCGAGCGGTACCGGCTTGCCACTCTCACATCTCCAAGTGTGTGAGCTTATCTCTGTTAGTTGTTTGCTTTGGCCGGGCTCCAAGGGATTCATACTACAGGCTGTTTTGTCATTGCAGTTGACATAACTCACAGTTTTTCTCTTTAGTTTTTCACTAGAGATGATCGTATTTGTTGCACTGCACAGAGTAACTTCATCTCACTGTTTGTAGTTTTTTGCCATGTTGTGTTGATGTGTGATGAAGGCATGTCCTGTCATGATTTCATGTCATTATATGACAAGACACCTTTCTCATAAATTAACACAGTTTGATTAAGTTGCAGCATTGGGTCAAGTTGCTTCATTACAGAAGTTTAAGGAGTCCTGGAGACCCAAGCTATTTCAGAACAGAAACAAAGCTTTAGGCTAAGCTTGTGGGATGTGATACACTCTCCATAAAATCAGAACTGTATTGTGAAGTTCTTTTTAGATAAACTTTGTATCATATCCCAGCCTAAGCTGCTGTTAAAAGTGTTTCTCAGTTGGCCAACAAGCACAGATGATGAAATACATGTGTTTTAGTATCCATTCCTCTAAAGTAAAAATTCACATATATCTGCACCTGCCAGTTTCCAGTCGACTTGAATGAAAGGGGTCCCCAAATGTCTGTCCTTCTTACTCCCTAAATCCATTACATGACAGAATGATGTACTGTAGCAGATGTATAGATGTTTGAAAGAATGACAGCATCCAGTGCACCATGTATCCATAGGGATCTATGACCCATAAATCACTACATTTATGTGTAGCAATCTTCTGCATAAAGTATGGCACTTAAGGTATGAACAGAGAATGTTACCTGGCAAGAAAAATGGAGCTATGCCTATTTTATAGTAAATCATAATTAATTGGCCATGCCCTCAATAAAATGTGCCAACATCTCCGAAGTCGTATGTGAACCACATGCAATTATAGACAAATGTCTGCACGAAAGGGTTGGGCATGTTTCATGTGCCCTGAGAAGCCCAGTTACTTAGCACAAGACTTGAAAGCTAAGTCAGTATCTCAGGGGTCACTAAATTGAACACCCTTATGTTAATGCTATCACTGACTGACTTGATTTATTTGTTGAGGTAATTGCATATGTTATTACTCAATTACTGTGGAACTTTTATGATAGTTCACTCATCTATAAATTTCAGGCTAAATTAGACTTTGTATCAGATATTTCTATTTGCTATATCTACAGAAGGGAATAGTTGAATCTTATTTTTATGTATGACAATTTGTATCCATGGGCATCAGCTTAATTTCTGCGGGCTGGAGAAAGAGTAGTACCTGATTTATTTTCTTAAAAATACATGCTTTTTGAGTTAGATGCAATAGATATGTACAGAAGGTTTCTGAGAATCTTGTAACTTTTTCAAGTGTTGAGTGTTTTTATAGGTGACAGAAATGAGCTGAAAGTATAAAATTACCACCACCTCCCTACAAGTTTTCCTTCTTGCCAGCCATGCACTACTTTACAGCATATAAAACTCTGGAGCTTTTTTTAATCCAGCTTTGCACTTACTACAAAACATCAGTAACTGCTTATATCTTCAATACAGTCAGTGGACTAAAAGACAAATCAAGTCCAGCTTGTTTACGATTTATTGTCAAAGAGTTACTTATGAGATTCTGTCAGGCCAGCAGAAGGCCCTTGCGCTAAAGTTAAATCTATCACTACCTAGTAAATAATTTTTGTGAAGTCATTCAACCAGTAGATGTAAAAAAGTGAGCTCTCTCCTACAAGCTTACGTAGTTGTTGGATGGTTGAAATTGCATCTTGCATTTTACTTTTACTGCATTTTAAACAATGGACATCACATTTATTGCTTCCCCAGACAAATGGTGCATTGAAGTAAGCTGTTCTACACAACTTAAACAGAAGTAATGGGAGAGTTTAGTGCTTCAAAGCTGACCAGCTTGCTTTAGGATTGAGATGAATTGCAGCCACTCAGCATGTATGATAAGGTTACCTCTTTGTCCCCTGCACTGATATGCTGCTCAGGGGTGATGTTCAGTGATGCACTGTGACCTCACCCCTTGGGCACCCTGTGACACATTAACATCTTCCTCCTTCTAAGGTAGAAACCCACCTTCATCTGCTTGTCAAAGGATTAACGAGAGAAAAAGAGAGGGCTCAAGCCTGCGAAGAGCTAAGCATACCCCAAAGTCTTGCACTCCCTCAGTAATTAAGATGCTTAGGTTTGTCCATTCTACATTAAGTATGACAGCATTGGGAATTTTGAGAGCTCATTTCTGGTGGTTTGCCTGTTTCTGTCTACTAGCTGATGCCTAGTTTTTTGTTTGGTTGGTCTGTGTCAGCTCTAAGGCTGGTGACACTGTATCAGTAAAACCTAAAACCTGTTATAATGTATCAGATAAAGAAAATATCAGTCAGTTCCTTATGGGGGGTTTACCTGTCTTAAATTACTTTCATATGACTGATAATGTGTGCTGAGCTGAGGAGAAGAGAGAGCAAGGTGACAGTACCTCTGGCCATTTTAAGACCTTTTGTAGAGAACTCAGTGTTCCTTTTGCAATTGTTGAGAGTCATCTACTTGGGCTGATCACAAGAGAACAGTGAGGTAAAGACCGTGAAACTAGCAGTGAAACAAAGTTAGGGTTTTCCTGCTGAGGGTTCAGACCTGTTGTGGCATAACTGCCTTTAGCTCTCTTCTGGTCAGGGTCTGCTTCTGAAATAAACTGCACTTTCTGTAGGTTAAAGATTTCTTCCCAGTGTTTTGGTTTACAGAGAAATAAATGTGCTTATGCTTTTGTTAGCCTTTATTTTGCAAAGGTATTTCAGTTTTGACTTTTTAAAAAAGTGTCAGGTTGGAAAACATTTCTGTATGCTCCACCATGGAAAATTACAAAAGTAAAATTTTATACTGGTGAATTACTACAATTTGCTGTTTATTCTGGAATATCCAGTGGGCTGTAGGACAGATACCAGGAAGGCATAATTCTTCCACTGCAGAGCTCTCCAAATTAGTGTAGGCACAGAGAAGATGATGCAGGCCAGAGCAGGTAAGAAGTGTTTAAATGGAGGTCAACTCTGCATGCTGTAATATGGCACAACTTTTTCTTAAGGGTATTTCATGGGTAATGAAACTAAACAGCTTAGTTTCATTATCCAAGCTGAGATAAATGCATGGAGAATACATTTCAATACATCATCTAAGCCTTCATGTGATTTAAGTCTCCAATCAAGTCACGGTATGTTCCACACAGCACTATGTAGGAGTTGGACTTTTAAACACAATTAAAACATCAGTTCCCAACAGTACATGAATTTTTGTGAAGGATTGAGTGATAGCACAAATAAAGATGTTCCACCAAGTAGTTAGTGTGGGATCACTGCAGGCATCGCATCTTTGGCACATCCCGTGTTGAAGATAGAACAGAGCTTGGGCACTCTTAGTGTTCTCAGAGCTTGGAAAAGAGAGGAAGAAGCAATCCGGGGTAGCTTCTGGAGCTCCTGGCCGGTAGTACTGGCCAGTTGTATTCTGGATTCTTGACCTTGGTAGAAGGGTGAAAGCAAGAATATCTTCTGACCTATGGTATGGAGAAAGGCCCCATCTCTCTAAGGGTGACCTGGAACCAGATCAGGATATGGGGGGCATGTAAATGAAGGGCTGCAGAAATAGCAACCAATCTGACATGTTGCAAACTCAGACACAGGGACTGATTCATGCGTTTGAGAGGGAAATTGATACTGAGGACATCTTAAGGAATGTGACTTAATAGCATACCTTATACACTATAAACTGCATGGCTTTAAAATTTCTTTTTAGCTACAATGATTTTAGAGCAATTACAAAAAAAAAAAAAAAAAAGAGCAGGTATGAAGCATAAAATGACATAAAGAGGACAGAGCCCTTTGCTGGCCTCTGCCTCTTTCTGGCAGGGCTCTGGTTGAGGGTTTGGTCTGTAGTGTTTATGTTAGCAATGTCCCTTTACACATCTTATGCTCTTCAACTGAAGTAACTCTCTCCAGAGCATTTCTGTTTCCTCCTGTGTGGTGCATGCACAGAGGGAACAGGAAAGCTTCAGTGAACTGTGTCTGTTCCTACAAGAAGTCAGTGGGGGAAACACTCACTGATATCCGTGGAAGTAAGATTCAGCTTCACTTGCTTGATAGATTGCATTACCCAGAAGGCAGAACTCCATTCCGAGTTCTTTGATAACCCTGCACTAATTACTGTTCATTGATCAGCACTGTGCTGTTCTTCAAGCGGTGAGTAGAAAGCAGAAGATGCTGTCAATGTGTGAGATCAAGAGATACTGGAGACATCATAAGGCTATCTGTCTGGCTCATTTGCTCGCATGCCCTCCTAAGATCTCAAAAATCTGCTGCTACTCTGTACTCTGTAGAAAAGCCATAATAAGCAAAACAAACATGATGCTGGCAATGCAACGTTAAGCAACTGATGATGTTAAGAAATATACTAATTCTTATATTTCAGGCCGTCTGGTCTTCTTTAGCCCTCCTGAGCTCCTTTAAATAGATGAATACTGTGTATTACACAATTAAGTGCTTTAAGATAAAAGTTTTTGTGTTACTGTTGCTACATTCCCTAAAATTAATATTTTGTACTTTTTATTTCCCCTGCTCCTCTCTTCTTCATGTGTGTGTGTATGTACACAATGTATATACCTTTTGAAGGAGAATTTTGTTCTTCATTTCTCTTGGAAAAACTATTTTCCCTGAAGATGCCCAGTTTTCCCTGATGTTGAGCTAGTGGCAGCGAGTTAATGAATTTTTGATGCTTCCCATAAGAACTTTCACCCAGAGACATGTCAGTAGTAGGATAGCTCTGAATGTAATCAGAATATAAATGTTACGTGGTTGAAATGCCTGCTTCGATGGAAGGGGGCAGAATTATGAATGTCAGATATTCCAAACTGTTCTGCGATGACTGGATTATTTGAAATAAAGCTTCAGTGCAAAGAAACAGCCTGGGGCTGGATTGATCTTGTTTTTACCTACTGACACGTTCCTTCCATAGTTGTTTTTCTGTGCAGAAATTTGCTCATGCAGAACTGCATGCATTCGAGAGGCAGGTTCGTTTTAGAACTTTTGGCTGATTTTCTTTAGAGTATCTGGTTTGCCAAAAAGAAGGAGGAAAAAAAAGAGGTGTTGCACCATTCCTTAAGCTTTAAAAAGGAAGCTCGGGGTTTGTTTATGCCTGTGAAATGTTTCGACTCAGTCTTCCTGCAGTATCCTAATGCAGTGTTGCATCACCTGGAAGAAGTACTTGGTATTTTTCATTCCAGTGTTGCAGAGTTAACCAAGGGACCCAGTGCAAGAGGAAGCATCTGTACTGGCAAGCTATGGTGCTCTTTCTCTGTTGGGTTTGTTATTTCCCACATTCTGCTGAAAGCTTGTCAAAATGGTGCTGCTGCAGGTCCCTCAATCAAAAAGCTCTTCACTTCTTACCTCCCACTCTTATCCACACACCCTGCTGGGGGCCTTGGGGTAAAAGAAAAGAGAATGCAAGTTTCCCTGTGACAGCACTGTTTATAATGATTTATCATTTGTATTACTGTAGTTCTTAAAGGCTTTATGTAAAGATTGGGGCTTAATTGCACTAGGTGCTTTTTAAATGTGACAGGAAAAAAGGCAGCATCCTGAAGACACTTGTTAATAAAACACCTTCACTGGCCACAGGTCAAACAGATACGTGAGGTGGATACAGAGGAGAAAAGGTACAAGATAAAACAGAGGAGCAAGTTTGCCATACTGTAAATGCATGCAGAAACTAAAAGAAGCATACTTAGAAATTAGGAAGAAATTCTTCACTATGAGGGTGGTGAGACACTGGAACAGGCTGCCCAGAGGAGCTGTGGGTGCCCTGTCTCTGGCAGTGCTCAAGGCCAAGGTGGATGGAGCTTTGAGCAACCTGCTCTAGTGGAGGGGGTCCCTGCCCATGACAGGGGTTGGAACTAGATGAGCTTTAAGGTCCCTTCCAACCCAAACCATTCTATGATTCTGTGATTCCTTGGGTCTCAGGCACTAAAATAAACCTTACCACCCTCTGAAAAAGAGTCATGACTGAGCAGAGTGGCTGGACCTAGTGTTTACCAAGAGAGTTAGCAAGCCTGGCTATAAACCACTGGGTAATGATGGCTCTAAAGAGTTACATTTGCTTTGGAATTTACTTTTATAAATGCATTAAATGCATTTTATGTATAAACAAGATCTGAATCGCCTATATAAAAGTAAGGGCGTTTAGTACTTCTAAGAATGATGGAGCATATTCTGTATGCTACTTCAGGACAGATCTTGTATTAGGACTGTAAGATCAGAGCTCAGTGAGTAATTCAGTACTGGTTATTTCATAAGCTTTGTCTTTGGTGAGCATAAAATAGGGGTTTTGTGAATCAATTTATTTTATGACTTTTTTTCCTCCCTTCCAATCTACTTCTGCCGGACCTGATCTTAGCATTTCCTGGGTCACTAAGCAGCGACCCAGATGCCAAACCAGAGGTGGTCTAGCTGGGGTGTGGAGGCACAGTCAGTCTGGGGCAGGGAGGGACCAGCACTCCCTAATGCCTCCTGCGAGCATGCCCTCACCATCCTGCCTTGTCTTTCTGCTGTGCAAGAACCCACAGCCTCAAGACCCATCCTTTTTCTGTGGCTGGCAACTTTGTAGAAGCTTGTGGTGTCCCTGCAGCCGGCCTCTGGGCTCTGGAGCCTGGAGGTGCAGGAACAGAAAATGAAGGAGGAGTCAGGAAAGGGTAAATTTTTTCTGTTTCTTCCTTCTGGAAACACTGGGGCATGAGTTATGTTTAAAGGTAATGCAGATGTAGCTGTTCCCTTCAGCAAGAACATGCTGGAAAGTAAACTTGCTGGAATTACACTTTTGCTTATTGCTCCCATGAAGCAGCAGCCTTGTGAACCTGGTGATAAATCGTGGTCCAAAGCGGTGATGAGTTGAAGTACGGAAGAAACCTGCAAAGGAGAAAGTGAAGACAATGGAGGAGGCATTGATTTCATTTTGATAGCAGCTAAACAAAGCGGGCTGACAAAAACCATTAATGCCCCTTTCAGCTGCCTCCACAGGAGGTCAGCTGCCAAACAAGAGAGGAAGTGGTGGAGTGAGTTATGTGGCAGCTATGAGGCTAATGACTTCTTATGCTTGATGGAGCCAGAGTCACTTGCTAGTGGATGTCCTGGTACATCAGGAGGAGGCCTGAGCTTTTGCTTTCTGACAGGGGGTCCTGAAGGAGAGGCAATGAAAGTGTTGATTGCAGTAGGCTGCCAACAGTTGTCTGTGGGGAGAGCCTGAGATCTGTCATTGAACTGAAGGTACACCATGATCACTTGGAAATGCCTGTTCTTGTGCAGGGCATGGCAATGGGGCACTGCCAGTCCCACCATACAATGGGGTGTGCTGAAGTTAGTTTTGGCACAAGTTCTTAGCATAACAATGCCTCCTTGCTGGACTTTTTGTGGTGATGTTTAATGTGACTGGATTTGTTGTGTGACCAACCTTTGCTTTCCTACTCAATCAAATTCAGAGATGATTGAGGTACTGCTGCTTGTACTCAATAGCCCTAGGAAGTGTGGGGCTGTGGGAAACAGGTCTAGGTTGTGGTGGCAGGGAACACTGGGGCAATCCTTCTCAGGCAGTAGTGTTTGTGGCGAGTTTATTTGTTAGTCTTCCCTCTTCTGGTTTTAATCTGTTCCTCCTCACTCCCAGGATCAAAATATTCCTGCCTGGTGGGTCTATGTGCATTTACACACTTGCTTTAAGACCATATCTGATCTTGTTCATTGACATAATTTCTGTCACTGTTAATCTGTAAACATTTTTGCCGGATAAGTAAGATACTGCTTAGAAGTCATTAGGCCATTCTGCACAAACTCAAGTTGTTTCAGTAATGAAGAAAGAAAGAGCAAATTGAACGTTTTACTACTGATAATGGCCAGCCAAGATGACCAAAACAGGATGCTGGCTACAGTGCTGTTTTTTCTTCTGTTTTAATGTTTCTGTGGCTGGCAACTTGAAAAATGGAATTGAGTTTTGCAGTAATCAACAGACATGACTTTTAGTTATAATGCAGTAAGGTAGCTTAGCTAGTGTTAAAGTGGTGCTCAGCTGGTAGGGTAAAGAAGACTGAAGGAGTGTTTTTCCTGTTCATTTTAACATCACATTCTTTCACTGGATGTTTTCATGTTATGCGCCATAGGAAACTGTTGGCACTTCTGTATGAATGACAGAATATGTTAAAATACTATGGATTTTGACAGCAAGTCAGAGTTTGCTTGTTTACTCAAGTGATGGCCAGTGGCCATAGACCCAAATTCAGGAGACTCAGTACCCTAATGTAAACTGGACACTAAAAACTCTGCTTTCCTTTAAAATGCCTAGTTTGTTTCCATTGCATGTGTAAAAAGATAACCTGCTCAAGGTTACCTGGAAAATTTTTTGATTCTAGATGTCTGATGTAGCAGTATGTAAATTACTAATATGGGCAAATTAAGTGAGATTGCTGAGTGTTTTCTTACATATGTTACCAAATAACCTGAGTAATGGCTTGTTTTTGATTTATGCGCCCTTCCTTGGCAATAAAGTTGATTTACAGGGTTTCTCTGTGTTCTCCATCCATTCTTTTCTTGCTGTTACCCACTTCACCAAATTCTTCCCTCTTGCTTGTGCCCGCACTAGTATTTGTGAGGCAGTGCTGTAACCTTATTGATGTGATCTGAACTGGGAAAGAAAGAAGAGATTCAGAGTTGTTGGACATTTTTTTTTTAAAACCCATATCACTTCCCCATAGCCGTTTGTAATAACGCATTGAATATAATCTGTGTAGCTGGGCAAACAGTTTGCTGTATTCCCCTCTGAACATCCTCTTTTTGATAGTTCCTCTGTTCTACCACTGGCCACCTTATTCTCCTTTCAGTATCCATCACCTTCCTTAAGAGTCTGATACACAAACAGCTTCTGCATGTGTACAAAACTGCTGGCTTTCAGGACTTTTATTTCCATTACTTGCATCAGGACAATGTTAATGAGGTATGAAATCATGCTGGCCGTGCGGCATTTTCCAAGCAAATTCTCCTTCAGAATAATCAGGCATCTGGGCCTGATGGAGCAGGGGAAGTTGCATGGTGCAAGGAGGGCCTTGGAGAGCCATATGTTTGAAGGCTGGTGGTGACATTTCTGCTTTTCTTCCTTATATGGTTCATTACTACAGTTTGTTTTCTTAATTGCTCTCTGTTGCTGAGCCTCTGTGGGCTGTAATGTATGTAAAACAATATGTATGATTCAAGAAATAACAAGCATTTCAGTCTTACTATACATACCAATATGCGGAATGCTGTGAATTATGTATTTAAGAAACTCACTGTCTGTTGAACTAAATCCTAAACTAGTCATAACTTACGTCCTTTGTTCCTACTATAATTTATTATGTTGTAGCAGCAGATTTGCTGTGTAGCAGTGCAGTGCCTAGGGAACTCGCACAAGAAGAGGGCTCACTTGGCTGGACTGCTATACGCTCATATTCCAGCAGAAAGGGGTTTGCTTTGTCTGAGCAGGCAAAAAGTTTGAAGAGAAGGGGGTATGTTCATCCTTATTCCACATGAAAGGTGGACTGAAAAATTAACATTGTTGCCTGTAATTTCCCAGGGTCTTCACAAATGTGCTGGCGATTGAATCTCCGGAGTCCTGGTACTTCATCACGAATTCTGAACTAATCAATAACATGTTTATTTGCCATCCTATAATTGCAACAGTATTTTCTTGTTAAATACCCTGCAGTGCCATTAAAAACTAGGTTATTTAAGAATTGTAACCAATGCAGGCACTTGAGGCATTTTTAAAGGAAATAGTGTGTGAGCCATTCAATATAACTGCAATAAAGCAAAATACTTGATTACCCAGCGAAGCAAACCTGAAATCCTTCTTGAATTAATCTGGAGAATGCCTGGCAGTGTCACACTCCCATGGCATGTCCCCTTTGCTACTGTGCATAGCTCTGTTACATGGATGCAAAATGGAACACAAGATTAAAAAGGAAAAAGGTAGACCTGGGCTACCTTGATCTGAGGCCAAGAACAAGAGCATGCCCCTGTCACCTCTGACGCCCTCAAACGGGGTGGCATTGCACAGAAAAGGAAATCCAGAATGGCAGATTGCAGCTTTGAAATTCCAAATTCAGCTTTAAAGAAAAAATGGAGCAGGTCCAAGCAGGCTGTTGTCTGCTGGAGTAATCACCTGCAGGCACATTTTCAAACAAAAGCTTTGAAGGAAGGGAATGCCACAGGGTGACCAACAAAGGGTCAGAAAGCTAATTTTCCACCTGCCTTTTGTTTTAAATGGTAGTGAACTGTGACTTCTGGTCCTAAAGTCAAAACACTGGAAGGGAGTGTGTTAACACATTTGAGGCAAAGCCAAGAAAGTTGCTTCCTACCCCAGGTCTTTACATGGGAAAAATCAGATTAAAACACTGCTACTGTATCAAGATCCAAAGAACTGAAAGAGACAAGCTAGGGCAAAGGAAGATGGTTAAGATTTAGCCAACAAAGGAAATGTCTGTAGTTTTCCAAATCCCAGCTGTTAGAAAAAAGTCATGAATTGAGCTGACATATGGATAACACAGCATAGTTTCTGATTTCTGGATGGGAATGAGGCTTTTAATTGGGTTTTCTGTACGTGTGCTTGCTGTTAGAATTGGGTTTGGATAAACCTGCTGGGAAGTTTGCTTTTAATGTATTGTTTTAGCAACATTCTTGTTTTCTAAGATTCTGGTAAGACTGATATTTAAAGGCTGCGAAAACAAGTTATTTTATTTACAATTTTGAATTAACATTTTGGGCTACTCTTCTTTTTTATTTGCTCTTTTTCCCATTAAGTTATCAATAAGCTGGAGATAAGAAGACAAATACTGTTCATCTCCTATTGATTTTGAACTAAGTGAGCAGTCAGCCTCTGTAACTCTACTCCTCTGCATGCTCAAATAACATCTGTAAAAGCAGAGATGCAGTAACAGACGGGAAAACCAGATACAGAGGAACTGTTTTTGCAAGGGTAGCATTTAATAGAAAGAGGAAAAATGAAGTGAGTACAGCAAGTAGTTTGGGAAGACTACCTGAATTATTTGCACTCTTGAAGGTGATAGAAACTGAAAACTTAAACCAGTGGGGAATTCCTCTACATCAAGAACTTGACCGGAGTTTATGAAGCAATTAGTGCAAACATACTACAACATTACAGAGTGCGAGCATTTTTTCTTTTCTCAATTTTGCAACAATAGAAGAGACCAATACCATTATATATTACATAAATGAGATAGATTGCTACTTTTAATGGAGCCTCTGTGCTCTGCACTGCACTGTATGCAAATTTGCTAGTTAATAAGCCCGATCGGTGTTTCTGTTCATGGAAAATGAATCTGAAACGTTTGTCAGATTATCCGTTTGGCATGCCTTGCTGGTGTCTGGAGTGGCACTTTGCTAATGTGCTATTACACAGTGTCATTAACCTGCAGAAGTGATTGAAAGGTGAATTTATATTTGCATCATGCTGCTGAGAACAGGCGGTGCTCAGGATTAATCTGCTGCCCTCTGAAACAGTGCTGTACAGGATAAAACGAATGACGCATCTGAGAAAGCACGTCCCTAACTCTTGGTAGCTGTTCTCGTTAGAGGGGTGTCCCGTTGTGATTACGGTAAAATACTGTCACAAAGTTGCTTGTGTGAATGTTTGTTTGTTAGCTGTCTGTTCAACATCATTAGAAATCCAGAGTTTTTATAATTCCTGTTAAAAGCTTCCAATTGCTTTACTCATCAGCATTCAAACCACATCAAATATTTTGGCAGCTGCATTATGTATGATTTGCAATACTGCATTTTTTCAAAAGGGGAGATTGGTGTGAGAAATGCAGAGCTGATGTTTTTTTTTCTTATTGATCAAAAACGTGTATGTGTTTGTGTGCAAGTAGATCACTTACTACAGCGTACTTCCTTCTCCACTGAAAGCAAGTAAGTCTTGTTTTCTTTCCCAAAGTGGAACCATCACTGTTTGTTTTGGGTTAATAACTGGCTGGAGACTGCTTAATGCTTCACATCTCAAGATAATTTGTAATAACAGTATTGACTGCATTTTTAAGGGAAGTTTACCAAGTAAAAGCCACAGTCTTCTAGTTTAGGTGGATTTTGGAGATAGAGTTTGCTATGACCTGTTCAGGCGTGGAAGGAAGATACAAACCCACAAAGCAAAACTGTTTCTTACTTACTGAAAATGTACAAAGATGGGGAGGGAAAGGTGGAGACTCAGGTTATTTTACATCTCTTGACCTCTTCCTGTTTGGTTTTACATCAAAGGTTAAGGCTTGAAGTAATTACTCTTCTAGGGTTGGTTTGTTGTTTTGGGTTTGTTTTTTGTTTTTGTTTTGTTTTTTTTTTTTTTGTAGTTTTGAAATACTGGTGTATTTGTCTGTTTAAAAAGGCAAAAAATGCCTTAGCTCTTTTGCGTGTGCTGCGCAAAGCACAGAGGAGTGTGACATACCGTGATAATCTCCCTTTGACATACCCCAGTTTTGGAAATGCTTTAAAAACCCGGTGAATGGGGATTTTATTCCCTACATCAGTGGCTCTGGGCTCCCACTCAATCTGCAGCCAAAAAGCCCACTGCAAGAGCTTTACCCACATTACCACACAGTGCGAGCTGGTGCCCCAAAAACTGAGAAAATAATTTCATGAAAAAATGAAAAGGTGTAAGTGAAGACTGTGACATTAACAAATCATTCCAAAGCCAAGTGCAGGGCTGGTCTTAAATGAGAGGTGTCGTGGTAATAAATGACTTCTGAAAATCATGGTGACAGGCTCGTGTATCCGGGATCGGAGTGTGGAGAAGCGCCTGCTGGTGCTGCTTTATGTGCTGCATTGTGACATTGCTTGTCCCACATCTCTTTATAAAGATGTAAAAATGTCCCTTTTTATCCCTTTTCCTTGTAGTAAGGATTAGTTCTGTCTTCATTTATGGAGTGTAGCCCTTTTTCAGGGTCTTGAAAAATAATAGACTTGCTGTTCTTCTCAATTAGTGCTTTATTTTGTTAAACCAGATAGAGATCAGTTTTCTGTCATCATTCCTTAATAACAATAAATGCACTGATGAGCCTAATTGTTATAGTCATTAAACCTCAAACCCAGGAGCAGTCACCCCTACATTTTATTGTTCAAAAAAGAATAAATGCAGAGCAACCTTGAATATCTTTCCAGACGTTGATTAGCTGTGTAGCCTAAGTACTGGGATTCTTCTGTGTGTTATTTTTACTGTTATTGGATGGTAAAACAATGAAAAGAAATCCCGAGGAGTTCATCTACATTGACATGATAGATTACAAGAGCTTCTCCAGGGCATTTGTTCATCATGTATGGATAAATTCAATCTCTCTCTCCTTTTTCTGTAATAGAAAGATTGCTACAATATGGGAGTTAATTAGCAGAGCTGTTCATGAAAAGTGTGGGGGGTTATAGGCATGGATAGACAGGTGGATGGATTGATGGATGAATAGATAGATGCTGGGACGATTTTAAGTTTAAAAAAGAAATCCAACTATACAGGGAATTGCAGAATCTGGAGTTTGTCCATATTTATAAAAAACAAAATTAGTACTTGAGGTCAGCCCTGCAAAAGCATTTTAAAACAGAGATATCTTTTAATTTTTGTGTGGGCGCATGTGTTTTTGTTAACTGAAATGCACTGTCTGGACACGATATAATTTCCACTCACTAACAAGCAAGTATCTTCATGTCACCCAGTGGAAGCAGGGCTGGCAGCAGAGAAAAATAAAGGAGAAATAATTATGAAGTTTAAGAAATTAAGGAGAGCCTGTAGCAGTGGTGTAGCCTGTTAGTTGAATTGTTATGTTGATGAAGGAAATATACATGGTAATATATTTGAGAATTAAGAGGAGGCAGTGCTATTAATTTTGCCCTTTCTTTGTTTGTTTTCCCCTTAAAGAGAAAATTGAGTCATATTTCAGAGGTATTCATTATTTTCTATATTAATTAAGAAAAAATTACTGCAACAAATACATTCAGTTTTTTGCATTTTACTCAAACAGGGGTAAGGCAATGACCTTCTCCTGTTTCCACTTTAATGACTAATGCTGATATAAATCTGAACTGATTGAGGCTTTTTCTGTTTCTGATGGGTTTCCATTCCTAGTTTGCATTCACTGAGGAAGCATTGTTGTGGACCCGCACAGCACTCTGCTGCTTGGATTTCCATTCCTCTGTTCTGATGTTTATTTATTTCATTTGGTTTTTTTTAAATAAAACCATTGTTCCAGTTCAATTAAGGGAAAATATCATGAAAAAAATATTCTCGTTTTAACTTTATTAAATAAATATATATATAAGAGATGGCTGAAGCCATTTCATTAGAACATATACATATACAAATAGGTTTAGCTTAATGTGTCTTTGACTCAAAATAGTTTTTCATTGAAAATACAAATGTTAAAAAAATATTCAGTAGTCTTAAAAGCAGTACAATTGTTTGTAAAGTCCATTAGCAGGATGTATATAGATAGCATTCCTTTGGGCTTTAGGAGGGAAAGAGCATGAGGTTCGAAGTCAAAATGCAGCCAAAATTCATTGCTAATTAGCCTGTATACAGTGATAAATGTAAATATGTCAGACAAAATGCATTTTGGGATTGCACAGAAATACTTTGAAACTTGCTGTGAGATGAAATACATTTCCTACTCATATGTCCTACTGACCATGAGACCAACATGTCCCCAGCCTCGTTTATTTCACTTAATGCAGAAAATAGCATGATTCTGTCGCATGAAAGTAGTACTGCTTAGGAAGGGTCTTCAAGAGGAAGGAGAATCCAGAATAAGACCCCATTTATGCTATTTGCTCCTCCAGTGCCCCATATTTGGTTTTCTGGACTTCTGAAGCTCTTCATGCCCTAGGCTGTGGCACATCTCACCCAGAAGACCGATCTTTCCCTTGAGCGTGCCCTCCCTTGAAAAAAACATCCCCTTGTGGCTTTCTGCTGCTTCCCTTGGTCTTGCTTCTTACAACAAAGTCTTTCTTCAGGGAGGCTGCGATATGTCCAGCTGCCCATGGTCTCCTCACCAAAATGCCTCCCTTATGTATCCCATGAAGTTTTCCATTTTCTAAACCTGCCTGCAAGAACACAGTAAGGTCACAAATGTACAGCACTGCTACATGGTCTTGTGTGAGGTGTCCCTGCCCATGGCAGGGAGGGTTGGAACTAAATGATCTTAAGGTCCTTTCCAACCCTAACCATTCTATGATTTTGTATACTAACCATCATCAACAAATTGTGCCAAATCATCCACATACTTTCTATATGCAATAGTAGCAGAGAAAGCGAGATTCCTTTCACTGAAATCTCACCACTCGTAGACGTTATTCAGATTCATAGTGAGCACTTACATGTAGGCCATGTTCTCAAACATTATCGGTTGAGATTCTTCTCAGTAATGAAAGGGAAGATCATGAACCAGTTTTCAAGATAATAAGCTGGTGAAACCCATTTAGGGCAAATGTGTCGCTATCACTTGGGAAAATAAAAATGGGGTGGGGACTCGTTCCTTTGTCCACGTGAGAAACTACCCATTGCTCCTGGAGTGCTCCAGGGGGCTCTGTGATTGCTGGATTTTAAATTTTTTATTGTTTTGTTAGCTTAACCTGCAGTTGACCCATACAGGTTTCATTCAGAGTGATGCCACTTAGTAGTAATGCATTTTCTGACACCCTGTAGAAATTATGCTGCCAGCATCGCAGTCTGGACCATCAGCCCAGGCGGAGCTTCTGGCGGGCTCATCCCCTGCCAGGGAGCTTTGTACAAGTTTGCTCTTTTAATTATTTAGCACCTTGCTTATGGCATCTCTTTGAACTCTGGAACTTCTCAAGTCCACTTCCCAGGGGTTCAAGGGCAATTATTAACCCCTGCAATGCCAAAAATCTCCGAGAAGCTGAAACCCTATAGGTGTGTGTGGCTGCCTAGCGTGTACAGGGCATTTGCTTGCTACCTGACAACTTTAAATGAATTTAGCCACTATCATCTTTAAGTCCCTCAGAGACATCTGTGAGTGTCCCAGTGCAGGGCCAGACTTCAGAGGGTTGGCTGTCACTAGCCCGTATGTCCCTTTGCATGCTTCTAGGCATGGGCATAGCCCCATAAGGGCAAGCTTCCTTGACATTTCACATGGTCAGGGTTGCACTCCCTGTGTCTAGTGCCATCATGTATTCGGAGTCCTGCATTGTCAGCAGCAAGAGTTACTCAGTCCAGTTATTTCCAGTGCTTGCCAATATGCAGTACTGGTTTCTTCAAGTGAAGTTTGTAACAATGTCTAAGTAAAATACATCTGTTATAATGGCATGAAGGTTAACAAAACATGCTCATTAACACACTTATTGCTGCTAGTATTCACTGCTTAATGCCTTCTTCTAAACATGATCCTTTAGTAAATCAAACAGAAAACAACATTTCTGCTGTGCCTCAGCCTTTGGAACAACGAAAGGAAGGCAGGATTCAGGTTTTCTTTGAGAAAGTGGGAGAAAGGAGAATATGTTATCTCATGAAGTAGAAGTTGTAAAAAACAACCAAATTCATTAATGTTTTAATTTGAACTTGAAGCTGCAGCTCAGGAAGGCATCAGGTAAGAGAGTAGTAATGAGAAGAAAAGTTCAGTGACAAATGAGCAGGGTTCTTGTGGTGGCTTGTGCTTCCCTACAGATGTGTGCAGGGAAGGAGAAGCCTGTGGCTGAGTGCTTGCATTTCAGAAGGACTTTGTGAAGCCATCCTGTGCCCTACTTGCTTTTCCCTTTCTCCTTGCAAGCTTTTGTTATTAATGCCAGGTTTTGCTGGTAATAGCATAGCAAAGGTTCTGTAAGTTCTAAATGGGAGTCAGGGGCTTGTGCATGGTGGATCACCTTCACAAAGGCCCTGCTCAAGCACAGGGGCTCTGTAGGTGAAAGAAAAAGGCTTAGGTATTTTAAAATGGAGCTGAGTATCTCAAGAACAAACATAGGCAAAAATGCTTGAATAAAAACCAACCCTACATCTGATTCCCTTGTAACTTTTAGCCCCGTCTGTGCAGTGGAGAAACATTTCCTTTGTATTCATACGATCTGGATGCAGATGGCAGATACCTGTAGTCCCGGTGCAGCCATACTTTGTGGTCTATGCCTTTTGCTCATTATTCAAACCATGGCTTAAACTTTCTCTTAGGGTAGGTACTACCTGCCAGGTGGCTGCTGCAAAGCACTCTTCCAAGCACATGGGGCTGATCCAGCCTTCATCTCTGCAGCTGCTCTGCCTGACTTTCTGAGTGTAATGGGAAGCTAAAGATGTAAATGGTATGGCACCAGCATGAATTTTATTCTAAATGGAGCTGTACCTCCCTTTGCTTTGTAACTGTGGACTGTGAGTCAGAATAAAATGTGGCAAATCGTTATGCAAATGAGGAAGGGGAAAAGCCTTATTTCTTAAGTGATAGGTATTGCAAATGGATGTCTGCAGGCTGCCCGAGCCCTACCCTCAAGTAGAGTTCTTCTAAACCAGGATACCGTTTGTATTGGCTTGCAAGATTAGGACTGGTATATTTAGGGGAGGGGAAAAAAAAGTAGACCTATCATTTGTCTTACAGAAAGTTACAGTTTGGAAAGGTTTTGCTATAGACAGGTTACTGCTGCCTCAGAGCTAACTGCCCACTCCAAGACACAGAATGATTGCAGTTCCTTTGTTAAAGGGATATTAACTTTTGGTGGATGTGAATTTAATCTAACCTATCTATTCACATTAGACAGATCATGCATTATCACTCATGATTATTGGAATTCTGCTTAAGCGTTTGAAATTCAGACAGGATGCTATGAAAGTAAAATTGGGTAGGAAATGACTGCAGACAAGTGTGAAGCTGACAATCCTGTCTTCATCAAGAAGGGGAAAGGAAAACATTTTAAGCCCTGAAAAACAGCTCGGTGGTCAGAAAGTATTCCTGGTGTCGATAATCTCGACATACTTCTACTGTTTGTATGAACTCTAAAATCCAGCATTTTTAATTTTATGAATGTATCCCTCATTCATTTGATAGCATGATTATTTTTCAGCTGTGGAGTCTTTATCATAAAATTCATTAGCCAATTGATGGGGAATCAGTTGGGACAATAAAAATTAATAAAGCCTCCTTTGGGCAGCTCTTTTTCCCATCCGTGAAAGACCAACAAAGGAGGAGAGGGAATCTAATGTTACCCAACTCTTAAGTAATTTTTATTGTTGTTTTTCAAGGTAGCATTTGCACTACGGTGGCCAAAATCCCTCTGATGAGGTCTGCTGTGCCATCCTGTGGCATTTCACAGGGTCAGCTGCCAGGAAAACTTTGCACTTGTGATTTGTCACATACATGACTTGCTCCTCAGCCTTACTAATACTGTAGAACCAGTTTCGGTTAAGTTTCAAATTAAGAGAAACCTTGAGGAACAGCAAGACTTTCAACATTGATCAGCAGACCCTTATATTGCCCTTTTTTTTTCTGCTTATTTTGCACTGGGGGTGGGGGGGTGGGGAAGGAGAAGGAAAAAAGTTTATTTTCCACCTTTCAAATGGGAAAATGAGCCTGGAGTGTCTGCGAGAGTGCTCAGACATTGTATAGACAGACACATCTCTTTAGTTCCATTTTGTTCATGGTTTGCAGTAAAATGCAAACCTCTCCCAATCAGCCAGAATTTTATAGTGTTTATTCTTTGTGTGAAATATTTAAAATGTAATTCTTCAGCTCTCAGGACTGTTTTGGGAATATAATTATTAATATTTATTCATTTAATTTTCTTTCATTAAAGCTAACAGCTAATGTTTTAATTTTTAATACTGCTCCTGGTATACCTGGATCTAGCGGGAAAATAAGGATGCTCCTGGGAATCTTGTTAAATTTATAGCTGACCTACACAAGATGAATCATCAGTCTTCAGAGAAATTAGAGGTCCATCTTAGTACTCCTTTGTCTGAGGGGTTTGCATCTGCAGGAGGAAGGTAGGGGATGTTTGAACATTTACTGGCTCAGTAACTATCTGCAGACCATAACTAAAAAGCTCAGTTGTAAGTGGTAAATTTGATCCCATATGTTGAAGCAGATAAAAGGGGTATAGTCAGGACAGCTAGACTGCTGGTAGGTGACTGGGGAAAAAAGTGATGTATGGATGAAAAGAGTCCAGGTTTTTGCTCCGAACAGCCTTTCTGAGGATGAGTCAGCTCAAAAATCCCAACCTCCCCCTGAACATTTACATTGAAATACGAAGTTCTCTCTGTGTATTGAGTTCATTAAGCACTTCCTTATACGAGCTGCTTTTGCTAAGCTTTTTTGTGGCTTACTGACACCCACAAATGTCCACAGAGACCCTAATGGTCAGAGGAGGTTGTGCCATCAAGAATAATGTGGGAAGCACAGATCAGACCTAGCCGTGGACTCAGTCCTCCTGCAGTCAGTTGCTGTGGCCAAAGGCATCTTGCAGTGTGGCCCAGCTGCAAGGATGGGTGTTCAGAAATAGCTATGCCTTTGGAGTACCGCTTCCCAGCTGTGAGTCCCTTTGAAACCGTAAGTCCTGCACCTAATCTGAAGGTAGTGTGGCATCCCTTTGTTGAGTATTTCTGTTTGGTTTGAGGCAAGGAGGGGCTTCCACACCCATAACCAATGAGAGAAGCTAGATGGCCAGTTAACCTTCACTTTGGTATGTCTGTGAAAATCTTGCTGGTTGAGTTGGTTTCTCAATTCTTCTTTTCTATGTCTTCAAAGTGTGTCAAGGTTGAGAGGAAACAGAGAGGCTCCTTTCAGGGTTGATTTTCTTTGTTTAACTTGTAGTTTCTAAGAAAAATCTAAGGTGCTGAATTTTGGGGGTTTTTCTCACCTAAATAAATAACATTGACAGAAAATGATCAAGTCTTACAAGTGAGTGACTTTGATTTGAGAAACCTCTAGGGAAATCTGAGGGCTTAAAATTTACCTCTCTAAAAGAAATGGAACACAAAGCTACAGTATAAATGCATATGAGGATCATCTTCTATATCTTTAGGAGTATATACTCTAGTTGTATGAATGAACATGTGTGAATACGAGTCACATGTTTGTTGACAAATTTCTTCAGTGTTTCTGCAATGTAGCAAAGCTGAACAGGAATGGACACTGAATTGTTTTCTCACCTTAGAGCTTGTAGGAATAGGGGCCCTGGCCCTGCGCTGAGTAGGGACAGCTACAGCATACAGCCAGCCTTGAGTGCTGTGGTGTCATGGGTTATCTGTATGAATATTAACCTTTTTTCTGATTTCAGGTTTTCAGCTGTTCCTATAGTGTACTCAATAGGGTGTTTTGTGCTTTCATATGATCCCCTGGATGGTCTGTGGATGCTGTCCTGTGAATGCTCAGGGTCACGCAGGTAGAGGCAAGGTGTCCCATCTGCTGCCCTTTGTGTCCCTCACGGATTACACTGTCACTGTGTCTCAGGCTGTGTCTGGGAGCTTCTATCTCTAGTGTTTCTCAGGGTTGATACTGCACAGCAGATGTAGCACTGCTGGTCTCAGACCTGCAGCAAGCATTCAGAGGATGGGAAGGTTCCATTTAGGCACCAAGTGCAGGACTGTTTGTGTACCCTGCTCTCTGTGCAGTTGTGGAATTTGCTGGAGAGGAGAGAATCCAGCAGTGAAGCTGGGCTTACAGCTCCATTTATGTTGCCTGGAAATGTTGCCTGCCTTAGGCAGACGGCAATATCAGGTTCTGTGTGAAACAATATTTTAATTACAGGCCATGAGAATGACTATTCTGACCTTTCTGTACACATTTTGCTACTCACTCTTTTCATTTTTATTCTTTGTTCACCAGTGTTCATAAAGAAAAGAAAAAGCCAGCAGATCTGAGGCTGACATTTCAGAGTGAAACAGAGTACAAAATCCCAGTTTGACCCTGGCACTGCAGCTGCTGAAATATTAACGGCATTAAATGCAGGTGAATCAGAAATGTGTGCACAGGCCAAAGATTCCTCCAGGCAGTTTTCTTGGAGCTCGCCTGCTCCTGTGTCGCTGCTGCCGGTGGGGAGTCTCCTCTGCTCACCCAAATGAAGAGTGACAGGGGTGATGAGGACGGCAGTTATTGAAACAGCCCTTCTTTGATAGTAAAAGCTGTCTGTCTGATAAGATTTAACAGGCAGCACGGGTTGTTCAGGCAATGCAAAGCCACTTCCAGAAAGCATGTAAGCCAGCTGAGGCAAAAACATGTGTTCCCATGCAGCGGCAGCTGCCCCTGCCAAGCCCATGGCCATGAAGGCTTGGTGACATGGGTGACTATGTTGAGGTGAATCAGGACCTCAGGCTGGGCTGCATTAGCTCTCCAGTACCAAGCTTAACCTGTGATGTTCCTACATTTATTCTGTACATTAATGTTGTAGTATGGGCTCCCCCTGCACATGCTGTATTAGCGACGTTAGGGGAGTTCTGTGAATGCCCTGCCTAGGGATTGTTTTCTTTGCTACATGATTGCAGTTTGAAGCCTAAAAAAGGAAATACTTGTTGAATAGAAAGAAACAATGCTCTGAGCTGTCTTGTCCGGGACAGCGGAGGGGGTGCTGGTGCTGCACGGCTGTCAGGCATTAAGCTCCCATAGCAGTAAGATTTTGGTGGTGTTAGAAGGTGAAGTATTTGGAAGCGGGCACTCTTGTGGCTGCCAGAACCATTTGAATTGTTAATTTCTGTCAATGTCATGCCAGCTTTTTAACAGATCTGGTTAATGAGGTAAAGCAGTCATTCCAATATTGCCACGTTTATGGTACTGGAAAATCTGCCATGACATAAAGGGACTTTAAAAAAACCCAAAATAAAAAGAAATGTCTTGTAACTATTCCTCCCCTCCCCTTTACTTGAACAAAGTAAAATGCTAAGGAGATTTAAATGATCATGTATGTGTCCAAGGCATGAGTTTCACTCCTTTCTTCTTTTAGGACATGAATAAAAACAATGAGTTTGTTTTCAGAGTCAGCTCCTTGTCAAGTTTGTTGCCTGTTTTTTCTTTTAACTTTCTGCTCTTTTACCCCATCATTCTTCTCTCCCCCAACTGCCACCACACACCATCCTTGCTCGCTGTCTTGCAAAGCTGCTGAAGAACTGTGAGCAAATTTAATGTCTGAATTACTGCTCGGTCTCTCAGTGACCTTGAAAAAATTACTTTGAGTCATTAAAAATTCATAGAAATGAAATTTTTGTGAGGAGACTGGCACATGCAAAATTAGTACTTGTTGAAATGCAGCTGGAGTAATCCAACCTCGTGAACTTTGGAAATTGTAACTCTCATGAGAGGTAATTGCGGCCACCTTACAACTTGGATCAAGTGTTGCTGTTTGACTTCCTAGAATAATATCATCCTATGCATGATATACCTGTAAGCACATGCAATAAGTGCAGGTAAAATTGATACAGAGCTTCACGGAGACAAAACTGCTAAAAGATTGTTAAGTGCTAATACATGCTCTAAGAGGACGCAGTGCCTGAGTGGGATAGTTGGGATAGTGAGATAGTAATGCTTTGCCACTGTTAATGGGCTGCATAGAGCTCTTGGCTGCATATACACTCTGTATTGTTAATTAGCTGTGGTGCTGTCAACTTGAAGCCCATGTCAGATGTGGCTTCTTGAACTCTTAAGAATTCATCAGCGCAGAGATTTTTTTTCCCCTTGCACTGGTCATTTAAGCTGTAAAGCTTGGTTCTGCATTGTAGGATAAAGTGTGTTTGGGTGCTAACTGTGTTCCACGTTGTCTCACTTTCCTGTTATATGTGAAGAATATTTCACTGGGGGAAAACATAATTAAATGATAACCAGAAAAGTACAGCATGTAGTAAAAAATACAGCAAAATGCACCCTTGCTCCTTCAGTAGTTTGGCAGGGTGGAGGCTTTAACAGATGTCTCTTGTTCAATTTTCAGTTCAGGGAAGTAAAATGTGATGCTCATGGGGCCTGAGCAGGGGGGAGGCTGTCCCCATGACCTGAGTACATGAGGTTGTTCAGCCCTGATAGAGGTAGCGAGTTAGGGTTTTCAAGTAGTGACCAGCATCTTCGTAGTCTGGCTCTCAATTTTTGCAGTTTATTCCTTGAAGGTTGCTTGTTAAAACAGAAAAGCCCTGCAGTGTATTGGGTGTGATTCCAATTTCATTAATACCAATTGGAGACTTTATATCTACTTGCTGTATTTGAGATTTAGTTTTGTTGCATCCATGGGAAAAGAAGGAGTTACCTTTTATGGTTATGATCCATCAAGGCGAGATTGGATAAGTGGCATGGTCTGCTGGGAGGTGTCCCTGCCCATGGCAGGGGGACTGGAACTCGGTGATCTTAAGGTCCTTTTCAAACCATTCTATGATTCCATAATACTGTTTTGCACTGTCATAATTTAAAAAGTTGTTGACTTTTGGGGTGATTTCCTGCAGAATTCACTGCATGTCACTAAAAGTGTGATGTCCTGTGCTCTCAAGCAGAGATTGGACCATGCAAAGGCTGCAGCCATCAGCATCGATGTTTCATTGTGAATAGTTTTCATTTGCCTGGCTCTGAACCATGCCTGTGAACTCAGAGGACATGCTTAACACCAGTTTCAGCTTTGTCACCACCCATGCTGAGGTCCATTTTGCTGTCACATCGCAATATAAAAAGAAATCATTGCTCTCAGTGGTGTTTGGTACCGTGGCTGAACCGAAGCAGTGAGAGGCTCAGGTAGAATGTGTCCCAGAGTTTGATTGCCCAGCATATTTTCAGCCAGAGTCGGTGAGGACACCAATACACACATAACTTTGGGGAGTAAGCTCACTCCTTTTTGATTTTGCTTTGCCTTTGTTACACAGTACCTTGGTTTTTTGAACATATCCTGTTGTCTTCCCCAGAGTCTTGCTGCTGGATGCCATTAGCATATATCTGGGCCACCCCTTGTGCAGAGTTGTCCCCAGGTGAAAGCCCTTGTGGTCAGAGATGGAAAGAGGCTGCAATTTACTGAGTCCATTATCACCTCTGGGCGTGTAGACTGATAATGGAAGTGACAGAGGTGCAGCTGAAAATTGGCTCTTAATATTTTATGTGTTAAAGCTGAGGATTGGAAATCTCACACTGCTCTTCAGGGAAAATGAAGTGTGTGTGTGTGTCTCTCCTCCTTCTTTCCCCCCCCCTCCTGTCAAATTCAGACGCTGGGCAAAATAGCTCTCTACACGTATGTATGACAGAAACACTGTGCTTCAGTAGTGATATTTTAAAAGACAGTGGCATGAAATAGGAAGAAGAAAACAAGTTAACCTGGGTGATAGTATGGTGCCATCAGAATCACTGCTGCAGTGAAACTGGGGGACGCACATGCAAGGCTGCTACTTCCCTTCTCCCTTTAAGTTAGGGACAAACCAAAATGCATGCCCTGAAGCAGCATCTTCAAATTGCTTTCCTTCATATCTTATAGTCTGTAACCTGGGGAGTTTCATCCTCTGCTCTAATGCTTGCAAATTATGCTCTTTCATCAAGGCAGCTCCCTTCGCCCTCCTCTGCACATACACACCAAACTATTATTCAAGATTACTGTTCATCTATTCACGTGTAATGTGTCATGGATACATAATTTTGAATAGTTTCTTCTTCTAAATGACTTATGCAAATGGAAAATTAGCTTCCTGGCCTTTCACCAAACTGTCTGCAGACTTTCTGTGTTGTCTTGGTAGTGATTACAAGCAGTATTAGATAAAATTGGTTCTCGCAGCTTGGCTTTATTAATTTCTCGTGTTCTTACATCATTTAAAACACTTAGGACTGGCTGCTATCGTGATTCCCATTGACCCAGAGATTTTCTGAGTGTTTTGGAGGAGGTCTTGCCTTCTACTTAGCCTCTTCTGTGCAAATGCTGAGGCTAGGAGCAAGAGCACTCTGCTTACGGGTATTTCCGTGCATACACAAGGGATTCTGGCTCTCCTTGTGTGCTCTGCATTTTTGAATGAGATATTCAGCAAAGTCTGCATATGTACCCCGTAATTTCCCTTGCAGGTGAGTCTTGCAGCAAGCAGACTGACAGACCATGTGTTGCAAGATGCTGATGCAGTTTCATGCCTCAAGTTGGCCTCTCATTCAACTTTGTATGGGGCTGCCTTACTCGGTGTTGTGCATTGTTTCTGCTGTCCTACCCACAACCTGCAATGTTTAAATATTAATGCAAGCCACCATTTTGAAGCTAACATTACTGTAATGTGCTGTGAGTTGTGTAGATAATAGATTAGGCTCTGGTTTAAGGAGCCTAGGTGCTAGCTGTGGATCTGCAGAGGCTTCTTCAGTAGGTCCAGACATGTGATTTCTCCATGACTGGGTTCTTCATTTCTAATGAGAAGTAAACACACTTTCTCAGTGAGTTGTTGTGACGTAACTGTGACTAATTTGGAGATTGCTCAGCTATGATGCCATTTTGACAGTGGAAACACTTAGGAAAAGTCAGTATTACTCATGGCTTTACAAACTGGTAAAATAAGGCCTTGAAAGAACTTCAGCATCAACAAGGCTGAGGCATCGTAACTAATCATGTTTTTACAGCGTGCTGAATTAATTTCTCAGGATGGAAAAGTGCTACCCACCCCCACATTGTTCCTGCTTCCCTTCTCCACAGAGACGTGCTGGGATACAGGGAGCATCATTAGCTGTAGCTGTTTGCAACTGGGGTGAAAGAGATAGACGTGCCAGTTTGAGGCATGGGAAAACTTGCCAGGATAATAACCATCTTCTCTTCAGCAGATAGAGCTTGACTGTTGTTGGAGTTATGGAGGGTTTTTTAATTAAAAATCGTTATTATTGAAATGAGCAACCCTGCTTGCCATATGGGTGCAACTAAAACATAAAGTTCAACCTTTCTATACTATTTGTATTCTGTCTTTTTGCTTGTTCTGTTTTAAATAAAGTGCCAGGGAATCACCCTATTAAGATTTAATTGACTTAACACACAGAGAAAATCCTAACTAAGAATGAGGAGCAAATGTTCCCTCTAATCCCAACAGCATTTTATCTGAAATAGAAAAAATCCTACCCACATTCAGATTTTATTGTTTAATCCTCATGTTTGTTCCCAATTTCTGTGTTTTATGCCCAGCCTACTGCAAATAGGCAGTGAGTTTTTCTAATAGAAAGCCCTTGAGCAGATGGTCAGAAGGAACAGTACATTTGCAGGACATTATGGGAAGTCATAAAAAAACCTAGAAGGTGCTCCAATAGCCTGAGCAAGGTGAGTAGAGAAGAATGGGATGGGAGTCAAAGTGAAACTAGGTAGCTGGAGTTCTAAATCCTTTTTGAGGGTATTAGAAAGTGTTGGCAAGGTAAGGAAAAAATTGAGGAAGATTTTTCTCCATATAGATGCTTAAGATGAATAAATAATGAATTCCAACGTTAAATGTAGCTCCACCTCCTCAGACTTCAGGCTATGTGGATCTGTGTTTTGGATTTGTAGTAAGTCCTGCTGAAAACAAAACTATTTTGATGTTTTGTCCTTTGCAAGATATAGATTTGGGGAAAGAGATAATTTTATTTTATTTTTTGTTTTTTACATTTATGTCTGCTTTCCAGTGATGTTTAAATGTATCTACTGGTTTAGGGTTTTAAAACATAGGGAGTAATTTCTTGAATATCATGGTAAATATTGTCCAGAGCAGGAAAAAAAAAAAAAAACAAACCCAAATTATAAAGTATTCTCATGAACAATTGCAAAAAGTTGAGATTTGATCTGATCTGGTGCACATAGGTTCAATTAGCTCAGCATACAAGTGCTACAAATAATGATAATATTCAACCATTTCAGCAGCTTGCCCTGTTTGAGGATGCTGCTAGGTTGCTGATACATAAGGAGCTTGGTGTAAAAGCACATTCAGTTTTGCTGCCCCATGAACTGCTAGGCCCTGACTGGAAGCTGTTGGTCAGTGCTGTAGGTCCAGGCAAGCTCTTTTGATGGGTTGTCTTTCTCTTGCTTCAGAAAGGTGAGATAGGTTAGAATGAGCGCTTTTTATTTCAAGGCTTTCTGCTGGCCAGCATTGTTCTTGACTATTCACAACTTATCCCATGCAGTAACCCTCCTTTTTACCTGGATGTGGTTATCAAGGCAGGGAGAAATGAACTCTGGACTGCTGATATGATAAATCTCTGCCTCCTCTTGCAGACCACAGCACTGCTGAGATGCCTTATTTCAATTCCATGTACTTAGTACTCACATCATGTATAAATAGGGCTATTCATGCTTCACTATCTGATTGGTATTTTCCCCCCTTTCTTTTTCCAGTTGCTTTGACAGAAACAAATGAAAAGGTATTATTTTGCCTTGAATTTCCTCTGCAGTCCTGCTGTCTGCTACAATGGCTTTAGTTTGCAAACATTATTGGCACTTTGGCAGCCTAAGTTTTCTTCTTCCCTCCTTCTTGCTTTCCAAGATGTCTTAATGCTTTTGTGAAGGTTTGACACATGTCCACTGTCCAACAGTCACAGATCCTGGGCTGCATCAAAAAAAGCGTGACCAGCAGGTCAAGGGAGGTGATCCTGCCCCTCTACTCTGCTCTCGTGAGACCACACTTGGTATTGTGTGCAGTTCTGCTGTCCTCAACATAAAAAGGACATGCAACTGTTGGAACAAGTCCAGAGGAGAGCCACGAGGATGATCATGGGACTGGA